>VXBC01007850.1:240443-259841 GCA_013399945.1 Ploceus nigricollis | reverse complement strand
AAAAAAAAAAAAAGGTTTTTATATCAGTAAAGTGTTAAATAAATCAGCTATTAGGAGCACACAGAGCACGGCACATCAGTAACACCGGGGATGCTTTAGAGCACGGGTGCAATGTCCATAGCAGCTCCTGGGCACAGCACAGCCTTCCTGGAGGGCTTGGGCAGGGACCAAGGGACTCACACAAAGCACACGGAACACTTCTTGTCCTACAGCAGCGTTTATCCCCATCCCACTGATGCCTTAGGGTTTTAGCTTTTGTATTTTTCAATTCCTGTGCTGCATTAGTGCACAACTAAATTCCATACAGAGTGCTAGCTACTGTCTGCACATTTTGGTCAGACACAACAATTCCTCTCTGGGCCTGGGAATCAAGGACACCTCACTGCCTCAGGGCCCAAAAAGTATAACCAAAAGTGAGCTGGGGGAGCAAACTGGGGGTAAATGCCTTCATGACCTGCAGCTGGAATTGGAGCATTAACCCCTGATATGCAAATGGCCCAAACTGATAATTGTGTGGGAAACTCGTGCCCATGGCCCACCTTGGGTGCAGCCTCTGGAGGCTGTGGCTGCCCCAGCTGTGCCTGCTGAGGGCTTTAATAAATCCCCACTTTATTCTCTTGACCTTGCCTGGCCCCTGCTCTAGGGGCCCTCCAAGGGATCAGTTTCCTGTCCCATCTGGGGTGCCAAAACCACCGAGGCATCACCAAGGGCTGCCTCAGCCTGTGTGGGGTCACTTTGTGCCCATGGGTGGCCCCAGGAGCCATGGTTCAGGGGCTGCATCTCTTGGCACTTCCTCAGAATCCTGATTGCCAAGGGAATGACACTGAAATCCAGGCCCAGCACAACCTAAAGGTTCTCAGGGGTCCTGAAATCCAGGCCAAACACAACCTAAAGGTGCATCTCCCTTCACTGATCAGAAAACCTCTTCACACTCTCCCTGGAGGGACCATAACCCACCCCAAGGCCCACGTGTGGCTTTGGGGCCTTGGTTCAGCAGCCTGGGTGGGTGCAGAGAAACCCAGGGAGGGACAGACACGGGGTCACAAACATTCCTGATTTGCTGGGACTTCCAAAAATGTGAATTCCTAGATTTTGGAGTGCCAATGTCAACTCAGTTTCTTCACTGTATATGAATCAATCTGCGGTTTCAATTCTGGGAACATTTCTCTCTCAGTTTTCCCATGGGACTGAGTTTTGGCTCCCTCTGAGGGAGGCACAAAACGATGGTTCTGTGCCTTCCCTAATCCAGGTTTCTTCCCAATGTCCTGCCCCAAGCACCTCACAACGGAGAGATGCAAACAGGACTTAGAGGGTTTGAAGTCCTCTGCTAGGCTTCCACCTTGCCACACACAAAATAAAACCCTACAAATAAGATAAAGTAAAAATGAAATGGCTCTATTAGATTTAATGAAGTGACTCGAGACAAAGCAGTTCCATAAAAATGCTTTTTTTTAAAGAAGCAACAGCAAGAGCTCAGAGAAGTGTTGACTGCAGGTACAGTTCTAGCCAATATTAAGATATATTTAGTGATTTATAGGGAAATATTTCCTTGGGAGAAGGTCAGGAGACATTTCTGTTGCTAAAAACTCTGGGTGCTGTGTCTGAGCTCCAGTGGGTTGGAGTTGCAGAGAAGGCAGCAGGTTTTATGACATTTCTTCTGGGCTGGCTCTTGTCTCTGCCCCCAAATCCTGTGCAGTGCAGGATGCCGTTCCTCCACAGGTTTCTCACACAACCATCAAATAACAAAAACAGGCCAAGAAAAAATTGTCCAGAACAAATAATAGTGTTTGGAATATTATCAGGTAAAAAAACCACATCCTAAGACAGAGTTTAGGAGTTTTCATACTGGGCCATCTGCACACCTCCTGAAGAACCATCCAGCAGCTGGATCCACGTACAAAACCAGCTTTAAACCCAGGGTTTTAACCCTGACCAGTCCAGAGCAAGGCCTGATGTGACAAACCCAGCACTGCTCCCTCTGTGCCACCGAGGGGTCACAAGAGCCCTGTGTGAATCCCCTCCCTGCAGCACACAGAAATGACCTCCTGGGGCTCCTGCACACACAAAGGACATCACCCCAACCTTCTGCTAAAGAAATTCCTGCTCTGACTTCAGTCCAAGCCTCCATCCCATCCAGGGCAGAGGAATCAGTGCCTGATCTGGGGGGACCTGGAAAGGACCTTGAAGAGGAATCAGAACCCCTTGAATTGCAAGGATCATCCAGTGCAGCTCCTGGCCCTGCACAGGACACCCCAAATCCCACCTGTGCCAGCAGAGGAGCTGTGTAGTGCTACACATTGGCATTGCAGGATCCTGGATTCCTGTGGAGGGGAATGAGTTGGACAGACAGAGAGAGCCCTAAACCTGGCCCTAAACCTGTTCTCTTCCCCTCAGAACATCTCCAGCTCTGTGAAATAACCTGTTGGAGGAGCACACACAAACACGGGTCACTCTAGGGAGCGGGAAGTGCCAGCCAAAATTCAGGAGCAGCCACCCATGGAGGAAAATGGAAAGGTTCGGGAGCACATCCTGTCAGAGACCAGCAACTTACAGCAGCAAAGTCAGAGCCCTTCAGAACCAGCCTCTATCCAATCTCCGGGGAAACAGTGGCTCAGGATGGCCCATTCCACATTTGCAGCCCTGCTGAAGCCAGTGGAGCGTGGAGGGAAGGAGGTGGGAGCAGCCAAGGCGCCGTTGGGATCACCAGACTCGCCCTGAAAGGAGATTTCTTCCCAAGCAAACCACAGGACAGGCTGGTCCCCTTTATATACACACATGGACAGCTGAAATGGGCTGAAATGCTTACAGGTTAGAAGGTCTATACAACATTACCCCTGCCACAAATCGAAGTAGAAAAGTTTTACAGCACATTATACAGGTCCCTCTAAAGTCTAAAGAAAAAAAAAAAACATTGACTGGAATCACCATATTACAAGAAGTCATCACTAACAGACCATATAATACTATTTCTTTTTCTTTTACAGAATCATTATGGATAGAGTAATTTAAAAAAATCACTTTTTAAACAAGTATACAATTTTCACTTTAAAATTAACTGGTTAATAAAATTCTGTGCAAAACAAGCCAGCTTCTATAATTAAGTGAATTTATTTATTTCTTTATACAAAAAAAATAAAACAAGAAAAAAAAGTTCTTTCAGAAATGTGTCTCCTTTTCTGTGATGGTGGAAATGGTGCCATCTCCTTTCAGTTTGGCATCGCAGTCATTTAGTGCTGCAATGTAGGCTCCTCCTCCGAGCTTGCCCCGCATTTTCAGGTCTGAGCTAGGTGTAATCAACTTCCTGAATTTCTAGAAAATTGGAGAAATTGGAAATCATTACATTTTTCTTGGTAACAGACACATCTCTCTTTAACAGATGGATTATAAAAGGCTTTTCTCCTGCATGTCTGCCTCTCATTTATTTCCCTGTTGTGAGCACACCCTCAGACCTGCAGCTGCACAATTCTGGATAAATCCCGCCAGACCAAAGAAGGCAAAAGCTCAAACCAAAGTGAATTTTTATGCTGATTTAGTCATCCCCTTTCATGAAGACTCTCAGCACTGTGTCTGTTCTACAGGTAAATTTTGTTTCTCATTTTATCATCACTGATGTCCACTTGGAAAAGCAAATAAACCAAAGACAGCCGAGCTGTATTGAGCTGTAATAAAGAAAAATCTACTTTCTCTTTTCTAGCAATGACATCCACAGCAAGGTTAGTGCTCACAGCAGGAGGTTGGCTCCTCGGGAAGCTCCCAGCTGTGATTAAAACAATCCTCTTGTCATCCTGGCAGGGAAAAGATAACGACCTGTCTGCAGTGCTGCAGCTCCAGCAAAGCCTGCTCACCTGCAGGGACAGCTGGGGCTGGTGCACTGAGGAAATATTTAATGTCTAGATTTGTGCAGACTTCCTTTTTTGACTCTCTGAGACAACTAAATCATGGACAATTCAGTTTAAGTTTATATATCCAGTAAAGATTTCCTAGGCAGTCTCCAGGCTGTGTTTAATCAGCTGAACGGAGTCTTTGCAAAATGGACAAAACGAGGCTTTTCTGCAATGCTGGAATCCCAAATGGCTGAAAAAGATTTGTATTTTTGTTTCTTCCACTATTGCTTCTTTCACTGCCTTCCTTTGGAGCTCCCACAAAAATGAGCAACCTTCCAAGCTTAAATTTGATAATAATCTCAGCCTAGACCTGAGCTTTTTTTGCCTGAGTTTCTCATTTTGAGAACTGAAATTAGGAAAACTGTCCAGAAAATGGGACTGTGGGCAACCCAGCTCCTGGAGAAAACCCTGGCAGCACAAGAAAAAACATGGGAAAAGGGAATGGCTGGTACAAACCTTGAGGGATTTGGGTGATGTTACAGACATTTTAAGCTACAAATTGTGCTGGGACAGAGCACCTTAAATTGGTTAGTTTACCACTGGCAGCAAAAAGCCCAAGAGGAATTCAGAATAAAGCAGAGGAAGTTCAGAATTCTCTTTCCAGCGGCGGCTGAGAGCCCTAACGCAGGGAACAGGGATGTGGCACTGCTGTTGCGATTAAAGGATGCAGGTGAGGAGTCCCACCCCCTTCCCAGCTCTTTTTCCAGCATCCCTGATCTGCAGCTCTCTCTCACCTCCATGAAGGTGCCTTCTGTCTTCCAGAGCTTGATGCAGATCCAGAGCGGGATGCAGACCATGGAGGAGAGTGCCATCATCCACCCGATGCCGTAGCCCCAGTCAGGGTAGATGTACACGTTGTTGTACTTCAGGGGCTTGTATTTCACCAGGAAAAAGATGAAGATTCCCTGAAACAAGCAGAGATATTGTCAGAGGTGTTTGGGCAAACCCTGCGTGTGTAACAAGGATTTGGCTGAGTGTTTAGGCTCCCTGAGGAGGGAGAGCAGAGGGAAGCTTTTCACTCAGAGCAAAAAACCCACCAGCAACATCCTCTTTTCTGTACAGCTTAAATAACACATCTCAGAGCCTCCTGCAGAAACGAGCAACCTTTCAAGTTTAATCCTATTTACCTCTTGATGACAATAAACCCTGCAGTTTGATGGCAAACAGCACCTGGGCAGGAAAGATTAAGTTTTGCTACAGTGAACCAGCTGGGATTAAGTAACATGAGCTGGGTTCTCTCCAACCTGTCAGGATGAAAAAGGAAAGCCAAAATTTTTGAAGTTGCTTTAATCCACTGTGTGTATCTGCAGTTCCAGTGCTTTCATCCTGCCAAAAACCCTAAAAAATCTGTCTAAATTTCTAATCAAGCTGCTTGGACCATTTCAATGTATGACATAGAGAAAAGCTACCATGTAATTTTCTCCAAAGCAGTGAAACAAGTGCAAATATAGAGGTCACTTCAGATTTGGTGCAGATGGGTCAGAAATTTTCCCAAGTTTGCAAATGGGAACCTGGATCTCGAGGTACCCCAGCTGCTGTGGTTTGCAGTTGCCATCACTGGAGTGTTACACAGCTGGAAGGGGTTCTGGCATCTCATCCTCAATTTTAAGGGAAATCAGATCATGCTGCTTTTGGAACTTTGTCCCTGTGACACTGCCACAGCTCTGCAGAGCTGGCACCAGCTTCCTTCCCCTCCTTCATGCCTGTGGGATGGGCTTTTGGCCTCTCCTACTACTTTTGAAAGTAAAAAATGTCTTGTCTCCTTTGGAAAATGTCCACTCCCCCCAAGAGAGAGAAGAAAGGAGGAAAAAGCAGCAAAGGGCCCAGCAGCAGTCTGGAGGAGCTCGAGCTGTGTGTTGGCCACAAAGTGCACCAGCTACAGGGAAAAACATCTCTCTTGTTCTGGCAAATGTTCATTTAGGGCCCTGGCATTATTTTTGTTCCTATGATTGTACATACTAAGATTTTTCACAGAATATTTCAGAATTTTACAGATCCTACAGAGTGTTTTTTATTTGAAATACATGCTACAAATCAACAGGCATTTCTCTCAACTATTAGCAGCAGCAAAAATATAAAAAACATGTTCAGAATATCATGTTCTTGATATCTAAAACAAGTGTTTTGGACATTCTGTACTTACTGCACAAATACCTGGAGTTAGGACCATCCAGCACCACTTAATCAACGACACAGGTTTGTACCCAATCATGTCTTCAATGTTCTCATAAAAGCGATTGCTGCCTGCCCAAAAACAAAGGAAAAGCAGATGTAGAGTGCATGTGGAAGGGGTTGTCCAGGTCAGGATTTAAAGCAGTGAAGAGAAAGCACAGACAGAGCTGGGAAAGATGAAGCTGCTCCTCTTTCCCTGGAAAACTCCTCCCTGCCATCTGCCCTGTGCTCGTGGCAGGGGTTGATATACAATTCCTGCTGCTATAAAACTTCTGGTGCTATAAAACTTTTATTTCATCCAGATCATTGTATCTCTTATCAGAGAGGGAGATTTCATTAGTATGGCACAAGCTGTCACAAAAATATGAACATTTCATTTATTCATTCATTTAGTCCTACTCTCCCTTTTCCTCCACACCTTGAGTTTTGCTTTCTTTCAAAGCAAGTATAAACCTAATATATTCTGCTTAGTTCTCTTTGTTGTGGAATCAGGCTGTAAACAACCCCAGCCAAAGAGTATCTATTTTATATATAAATATATTTAGATGCTATATTTAGATGCTACAAGCTCATGTGTGAACCCAATGATAGCTGAGCACATGTGATCTGCAGTTCTGTGGTGCTTTACAAAGCAAAATTATCCAGAGTGTGCATCTGTCTTTATGGTATTTATGACTTTTTCTGGGGCATGGGAACGTGGAAGGTCCCATTCCATAAGGGTACAAGGTTCTCACTTTGCTTTTCTGCAAATAGAAAACTTTGCTAAGAAAAACAGAGCAATTTTCACCACTCACCGTACACCCAGCCTATGCAGACACACTCAAATATGGCCACAAAGAGCAGGCACATCCCACTGGCTGCATAGGAGTCAAAGAGCTGGAAGACATACATCCCACCCTGGAAGAGAAAATAGGAAAGGGGAAAAAAAATTGGGTTGGCACCAGTGGGAATATTTCATAGCAAATCTCTTTTAATTACACCGTCAAGCTGTTGGCTCCCTGGCAAGCTTCCTACTCAAGCTGGTTCCTTCTTGAACAAAGAATATTCATTTCTTGGGGTTTTTTTACTCTGCACTTCTTTTAGGGTGGTAAATCTGGAGTGGAGAGAAGTAAATTTGATTTTTTTCCCAAAATTCTCCCTGCTTTCACCTCTATTTTTTGCCACATCAAGCTGTAGATATTCCCAGGTGCTTCTGACCTCCAGATCCTGGTTCTGTGTCTGTGTTATTAATATGTAAAATAATTAATTAAAATGTGGGGAAAGAAGGTAAAATCTGTAGCTACCAAAATCCCTCTCTGATGGTGTAGGGACTAAAAAATGAGTAAAGTGACCTAAAAAATGTGAATGCAGCTCACAGACTTGAAGCCACATGACTGAAACAAGTCTCTATTATTTGTCACAATAAAAAGAAGAATCATCCAATCAATAACATTACAGTTAAAATAATTAAAATTATATGGATAATATTACACTTTTTATGTGAGACACAATTGTTTATCACATCTGCATTTAATATTGAAATAATGAGGAGGAGGAGTTCACAAGAGAGCATTTCAATGGAAAGGAATTCCAAGGAAGGAAAGAGGGTCTTGAGATGAGCTCCTCAGCTGGAATGCAATGTTTTTTGGGGAGCTCATAGGACCCATTACATCTCAGACAACTTTCTGCAGATGGAAGAGAATCCTAAAAATAGGAAGAAAACAAAATTTCTACTGCAAAGTCATCATGGTGAGGCTCAGCAAATACCTGAGCAAAATGCAAATTTAGAAATCAACCAAGACAGTGCAAGGTAAGGAGAACAAAACTCCTGCATGGATATTCCTGCAGTTTGGAGAACTTGCTTCCCTTTCACTCTTCAGGTTTATACTTTTTTTAGCCATGTATCTCAGTGCTCTGTTCAACGTGTGCCCTGTGGAGGGGTTGTTACAAGATTTCCTATTTTGCATAGCAAAGGTGATTTATTGCACTGACAATAAGAATGATTTACAGGTAAATATAAAGTCAATAAGTATATAAAATTTCTGTTCAATGCATTATTTCACACAGAGCATCATATCTCTTATCAGAGAGAGAGATTTGATTAGTGTAATTAAATATTAATGTTCCAAGTTCCAAATTATTCCAAGTAGGAAGGGACACATCAGAGATTGGCTGCACTGATGACATGGCTGATGATCTGGAAACCAAAGATGGTTTGATTTTCTCTTTTCACTTCATCTTTATTGTTCTTTCCATCCAAAATGTGCTTGTTCCTGCCCAGGGTAAGCAAGCAGAAACCACGATCAGTGTGTGTGGCTGGCTGGTGCAAAGCAGATGGAATTTCCTTGGCTGGGCTGTGTATTTTTGATTAAAACATTTCCTGAGCTCAGCTGATAAAACAAGGCCACTTCTCCCATTTCAGTTGTTACCCAGGAGCTGAGAACGTCTCTCAAATACTTTGTCGCCACATTCCTGACAGGGAAATGTGTCTGTGGCAAAGGTTCTTGTGCTTTATGTGTTGTGGTTACAGGCACAAGTTCTCTCCCTGTGAGCAGGGCAGCCCTTACCTCAGTTAACATGATGAGCCCAAGGAAGTAGGACACGACGGAGAGGCCGAGGATGAGCAGCTCCCTCCTGTAGCCCCTGCGGAACACCTTGGGGTACATGTCCACCACAGCTGTCACGATGCTTTCCACGCACACAAACTGCAGCAAACAACAGCAAAGATCCAGTCAAATCTGTCTCCTCTGCTGCTGGCATTGGGATTTGCCACCTAGCACTTTAAATATCCTCCTGTGTTTTCATCACAGAGGGTGGGCGATCCCTGGGGATGCTCCATAAGCAGAAGCTCAAGCTCAGAGGAACATCTCCCAATGAGAAAGTCCAAAGTTATGGATTTCCACCAAATTCGAACAGTTGGATTCTCTAATATTATCCCACACTGCATTTGCCCTGTAGCAGGTGGACTAAATGAAAATTAAACCTTTCAAATGTGGCTTAAATGGGCATTAAATCATGTACAAACCCTTCATGGGATCATGTCTCTCCAGGACTTTTGCCAATTTTGTCATGCATCTTCCGACCTGCTAAAGGGGCAACAGGGTTTGCGGGAAGTTCTCTCCATTTACCAGAAGAGAGAAGTTCCCCAGAGCTGCTGAGTGCCCAAGCCAGGTACCTCTAACAAAGGAGGGCAGGAACATGTTCCGTGTCTTTAAATATCAAAAAAAGGAAAAGGCCTGAGCTGCTGACTCAGGGCTCTGGAGCAAGGTTTCTAAAACAGGCCCCAAATTAACGCCCCAAAACAGACATTGGAATAGTCAAGAGCAGAATCCAGGAGCTGCTCACTTAAAAAAAGAGACTTTTAAGAACCTGTTAGATCATTAAAAAGAGCAGTTATTAAAACATTAAATTTAAGGATTGGAAATGTCATGCAGTATGAGCACTGCTGAGCTTTAGAATCATAAACTTTCTGCACCCAGTCATGCCAAGGGCTGAGCTGCATGCTAAAAATCCCAGGCACTTCACATTTTTCTTCGAGCAGCTTTTGTAATTTTTGCAGTCACGCAGGGACAAGGACTTCTGTGCTGCCCCTTTGCTGCAGGATATGACTACACATTCACTGCTATGGTATCTTGCAATAAAAATATACCATAGAAAATGACATTATCCCTATCTAATATTCAGCTTCAAAATTCATTGCAAAGTGCTTTAAAAATGGGCTGGTATTTTACTGAAGTGTGAATTTTAATCAGCCCTGTTGAAGTTCAGACTGATTTCCATGTTAATAATGAAAGCTGGAGTCAGGCTGAGCCAGCCTTTGCAGTGAATCATGAAGGAATATCCAGCATCACAACTAAGATCTAAAATAGCAAAGAATTAAGTTAGGGTTCAGTCTTTCATCAGGCTGATGCTGTTTAGGTGTGACTTCCACCTGTTGGGGAGGCTGAAAACTCATTGCAGTGGGGTTTGTTTCATACCTGACTGTCCAAGCCCAGGAAGATGAGCATCATGAAGAACAGAGCTGCCCACAGAGGAGACAGAGGCATCATGGTGACAGCTTTAGGGTAAGCAATGAATGCAAGTCCTGGTCCTGAAAAGGAATAAAGAAATGAAAAGTTTATACTTGTGTGGGAGTTCGAGATGGAGTTCAGCTCCTGCAGAGCAGCCTGAGCTGTGGGGGAACAGCATTGCTGACACCAAAAATGTGGCTCTGGCTGAGCAGGGCTCACTCAGCATCACTGATCAGACTGCTTTGTCTGGACACACCCATTTCTCATCACTGATCAGACTGCTTTGTCTGGACACACCCATTTCTCATCACTGATCAGACTGCTTTGTCTGGACACACCCATTTCTCATCACTTATCAGACTGCTTTATCTGGACACACCCATTTTCTCACCTTTCCTCTTCCTGCTCCCTTCCCCATCCCCTGTGGAAGCTGAGAATGAACAGCAGTGAGGATGCCCAGCTGCAGGTCAGGGTCAGCCCACCACAACCTGATTCTTCTGTCAGGGCAGATAAGAGGAGCTAAACCCAGGACTGAACACCTTGACAAACTCTACATCTCTCATAGTCTAAACAATTGGTGATGAGGCTGATCAGAAATGGCACAGCCCTGCCTGCATCCTGGCCAAAGGATGCTCAGCTTCTGTTCAGACATCCCAGTGCTTTCTGTTCCCCTTTTTGTGTGTGGATGTGCAGCTCTACAAACATCCCTGAATAAATCATAGCGTGTGCTCCTGTGATTGCCTTATATAACTTAGGAACATATCCTGGAGTCTTTATTTTTCTCCTAACCTGGTGCAAGGCAAATGTTGGTTCCCATCCTGTTCTGTGTTTTGGGGTGCTGCTGCTGCTGTGTGACACTGGCTACATATTTAGAGAAATCTTCAAAACAGAACATTTTTGTCACAGCACTGATAACTTCTCAGAGCTGCTAAGATACCTTCTCACCTTGCTCATGTTTTTCTGGTTTTATCAGCTGCTTTTTATGAAGCCAGCCAGCTTTCAAAGCAGGGGCACAAAAGCCCTCTCCCAGCTACTAAAGGAGAAATCTGTGCTCCTGCTGCAGTAACTTCAGTGCAGACCTGTCACACTCTGCTGCTTCTTCATTTAAAGCAGCATTTACAAGCTCCTATAATGAACTGCAAGCCAGTTGCATGGAATTCAGGAAAAGGTAAATATCTTCCATGAGAGCATCAGTGAAACCCTGCTTGTTTTGCAGTTTTCCTGGGATTAACTCCATGGGAGTCATTTTTCCTCCTCAACAGCTCAGCATTACATTGGGGATTTTTGGGGTGCAGCCTCCTGTTCTTTTTCTTCTGCTTGAGGATGTTACAGCCACAAAGGTGTGGAGTAACTTCCATTGGATGCCCAGTTCCAGTGGTGGTTGTGGATGTTTGATTTCTCATAAATCTGGGCCTGTGTGCCCTTCTGATTTCTCATTTTTACAGCTGCAGCTTTTTTTCTTTAATATCCTTTTAATTTTTTTTTCCAGGAGGAATAAATATTTGTGGATTTCAGTCTGTCTCATTGAAAGAAGGTGGAATGCAGATGAGGATTAACACTCACAACTGAGTTTATCTCTGCTAAACAACATTTGGATGCTCAGCTGGAGAAAGTTTGTGTAGTTTGTGACTCCCTGAATTCATGAATTTGGTTCTATGCACAGCAACATTCATCTTTTTCACACACAAATGTCTGGCCACAAAAATAGTTCAGAACTCTTCCTGCAGCAGTTATTCCATTGACTCATCTCATCCACAGCCCATGGCACAGACTGTGAACTCTGGCCTCACCCTCTGGGCATTTCTTGTTAACTCAGAAATCTGCTTTTGGAACTCACCTGATTCTGCAACTTCTGCAATGGGCACGCCTTGTTCATAAGCCATAAATCCAAGAACTGAAAAGATAGCAAAACCAGCAACAAAGCTTGTGCCACTGTTCAAGCAGCAGAGCATGATGCAGTCTCTGAAAATATAAATAAAAAACACTGCAGTTGATCTCCAGAGCTGGGGTTTCTTCCATCCGCTGAGCCAGAGGACTGACAGAACCCTGGGCTGCAGGAATGGAAAGCAAGTTGTTCATTAACAGTGAGGTCCCAACTCAGATTATTCCTGAGAGCAACCAGGAATTAGCACGTGCAGGAGGACACCATCAGAATATCCTTGCTTGTGTTTTAACTCCTGGAGTTGCAAACTTGTTGCAAGTCACTTGCTGTTTTCCAATAAAATCTTTAAAAAACATGTAAAACTATGTCAAACATGTAATAATTGTTAAGAACTATTTCTCCATAATAATTATAGATTCCAGAGGGTATGAACTTATTAATAAACTCTATAAAAATGATAACATTTGTTTCCTGGGGGGAAAAAAAATCATGTGGTCAGCTCCTTCTATCCCTGTTAAAGAACATTGACAAAATATATCCATGCAAAATACAGCTGCAGTTTGGTTTCTAGACATATTTAAGAGGCTCTGGGAATGAAAAGCACTGCACATAATCTGGAAGTGTGTGCATGCCTAAAAAGGTGTCTAAAAAGAGGCAAAGGCAGTGCAGGGACGGAGATGTCTCAGACAAACACATCCCACACTTCAAACCACAATAAGGACAAGGCCAAGGTGAAGAAGGATTTCTTTGCCCAGGCTGGGAACGTCACAAGAGTAAATCACTTTACAGAAAGGGAAGATCCTCTTGCAGAAAGGTGTGATTTCCCCCAGAGCCCAGGGAAATATTGTTGTTCCTGCTGCTCTGACAGCTCTCCAGGCGTGATAGAGGATGAGGCAGTGATGATTTATGCTGACAGTCACTCCTTGAAGACTTTGCAGAGGCAGCTGTGTGCTTGAGAAAGTAATAACCTAACCCAGATGTCTGAGGTAAATGAGGCTTCTAACCCATTGAAACACAAGGCAAGCCTGGAGATGTCTGAAGCCCATCCCTTAATCTGCTTTATCCCCATCCCACTGTGGCTCTGAAGCAATTTTTTGTGCAAGTTATCAATAAGAAGAAAGGACCCTGTAAAATCCAGCAGGTTCTGAATTCACAGCTTCAATAATTCAGTAAAGGATTACGTCTTTGTCACAGATTTGCTGTTGAGAATCAGAGACAATTCCTACTTCAAACTCCTGGCAATTACTCCCTCCAAACTTCTCTGCTGATCTCCCTGCCTTGCTGTTTGTCTCATTTAGTATTTTTACCCTGTAATGACATCTCATCAGTTTTTGGAGCTCAAAGTGAGGTGAGCAATTCCAGCATCTTGTTCCTTCACTGATGAGCCCTGCAGTGTCTCCCACACCTGCCCAAAGCTCTTCTGACTCCCCTGGGACTCACCTGAGCACCAGGCACACACCTTCCCCTGGCAGGGAGCACCTGGACATTCCTGGGCTGCAAAGCCAAGGATCAGCTCAGCCTCTGGGCCATGGGAGGCTTTGGCTCCCTCTCATCACCTCAGCTACACTTCATTGTAACTATTATTTTGGGAAGGTTTATGTTTTCACAACAATTTCAGGAAAAAAATAATCTCTGTGGCACAACATCTACAAATTGCTAAAATGTGCCAGGAATGAAAAAGAATGAATATTCCCATTTGTAATGGAGACTCAGACATGGACAAGTGCAGTGATGTTCACACTTCTTTCATGCCTGGACTCTCTCTAACACTGCTCATTTGCAGTGAAATACTTGCTGAAAATCCAATTCTAACCTTTATTTATTTGTTTTTCATATGAAATTCTCCCCACAGTTATGCCCAGCCAGGTCAGTTCTACACTTTGGATGTTTTAAAGCAAAACAGCAATCCAAAATAAAGGACTGAGGAGCACAGAGGCCTTTGTGCTTTGCAGAGATACAAAACAATGAAAAATCAGCCCCTTCCTGACCTTTTCAGTGAACTTGAGCTCTAAAGAGCTCTGGAGGGACTCTCACCCCACCTCTCTCACCTCAGGAACTGGTGAGTTCAACACCGAGAAATTAAAACTGAGTGTGATGAAACCCTGTTGATAAGAGAGGTCAGGAAGATGAATTTTATAATCCTCTGGGGGAAAAAGAGAGCTCCTGCTTTGGGGGGGATGCAGCCAGATGATGCCTCCACTGGGCACGGGCTGTTTTCTTCAGATTAGATTTGGTTTAGATAATTCCCTGCTTCAAATGCAGTCTGAGCAAGATATTTCCTTCTGAGGAATGCTGTGGCACAGGATATTTGAGAGCTGCTGGTTCCTGAGTGGGGGATAAAGGCTGGAGCCCCCAGCAGTGATGCCTCAGGTTTAGCTTTTATATTTTTCAGATTCTGTGCTGCTTTAGTGTGTGGGTCTGGGCTCCATATTATGGGATGGTGAGCTCTGTGCACAGAGCAGGGAGACAAAACAATTCCTTCTCCAGCTGGGGACCAAGGACAAATGATCCAAATCTCAGGCCCAGGAGCACAAACAACGTGGGCTGGAGAGAGAAAAACAAGCAGGATGGGACTGCATGGGCTAAAGCTGGAACTGGACAATGAACTCCAAGATGCAAATGGAGCAGAACTGATCACAGTGAGAGCCCCCGTGAGCGGCCGTGCATTTTGGGACCATTTTGGTTCATCTTGGGTGCAGCCCTGGCTGGGCTCTGGTGCTGCCCCAGGTGGATCCATGGAGGAGATCCTTTGAATAAATCCCTGCTTTATTCTGTAGCTCTGCCCAGCCTCTGTTCCAGGGCAGCCTTCCCAAGGCATCAGCAGGGGCTGCTGCTCCCTCCTGCAGCAGGGGCAGAGCCCAGCTCAGAGGATCTCAGAGGATCCCAGGGATCTCCTCTCTCAGGGAAGTCTGGCAAACCACAGCACCCACAGGGGTACAAATTATCTCCAGGCTAAGTACACATTTCTCCAAGGAAATGGGAAAAAGGGGATTTTCATCCCCTCCAGCCAGTGAGGTTCCTGCTCTTTTCAGATAACACCACCCCAGCTGAATCGTTCCATCCCAGGGAGGCAGTCACAGACTGAACAGAGCTTCTCTGGGGACCCTCGTAAAAATACAACCTCCAATTTCCCTTCCCTTGGCTCTGCAGGAGTTCTACCAACCCCTCAGCTCCTGGTTTTTATCCCACAGCAGAAGTTTCCTGTAGTTCAGGGTTTTTTTCTGCTATGGGAAGAAAACCAGAAGGAGGATCCAGATCCATTGATTGTGAAACCAATGAGTTTTAAAACACAAATGCTCAGGAACCATGGGAAGGACAACATGAATTTTTTATGTGCACCCTTGGCAGGAGGACATCAGAGCCTGACTGAAGCCCAGACTGATTTCAAGTGAAAGGAAAACTTCAAATTTTTATGAAAACTTCACATTCTTCCAAATTAAACTCCTGCCAATCACCTGAATAATTCAAGATGTGCATCACTTCTCCTCTCCCTGCCTGACAGGCAGGACACTTCTGAAAATTCATCCTGCCTTCCTTAAGGAGCCTCTCTGAGCCCACAGAGCCCCTGGCATCCCTCCAGTCCCTTCCTTGCCTTGATGGATTCCTCAAGACCCAATGGAGAAATTCCCATTTCTCTTTTCCTCCTAGACTAGGAACTTGACAAAGGACAAATTTTCAGGTCTTAAAACCTTTGTCCATGTGTGAAATCACTCCTTTATCTCCTGCTCCACAGTGGGAACAGGGGAGCTGACCCTGGACTTGTACCTGGGAATGGATTTGGGATTCTGAGCTGGATAAAAATCAGAGGAAACATCAGTGCACCTGTCTGTGATCCTGTGGGGAAACACTGCCAGGGCTTTCACCTTCTCAGAGGAGTCACTTGGGACACAAACCCTGGGACATCCAGGGAGGAGCTGGTTTTATGTTTTTCAATGAAAGACACGTAAGGATGACAAAAATTCATTTCCTATTCAAAGACATGAAGTGACTTCTGCAATTCATTTACCACATTAATGAATTAAATCAGGTTTAAATCTTAAATTCACAAGGCCCACGTGCAGTTCAGACTTTCTCATTTCCCACTGAAATACCTCTTGCCATTATTTTCCACTGCAGTTTTCCCTTAAAGAAAAAAATGGGGTAAAACAGAGCAGAAAACATCAGTGTTAGGATCAGGTGGTGGGAATTGCAGGAGAAAACCCCCCCAGGTTGATTTTATTTTTTTTAAGTGCTGGTTAGAATACAAAATTGTGGTTTTCACATCAGAGCTCTGTTTATGTCTTGCCCTGCCCAGCTTGGCCATGTTCTGCTCTTCACTGCTGTCCCAGCCCCTCCCTCAGACTCATTAAAAATCCCATGTCAGGACACATTAACATCTATTTCCTAGC
This sequence comes from Ploceus nigricollis, assembly GCA_013399945.1. Classification (NCBI taxonomy): domain Eukaryota; kingdom Metazoa; phylum Chordata; class Aves; order Passeriformes; family Ploceidae; genus Ploceus; species Ploceus nigricollis. The sequence continues at coordinate 243,526 of VXBC01007850.1, read as the reverse complement.
TGGGAAATTTGGGAAATGTTTTGTGAGGGGAATTGTGGAGCCTGGATGGAGTAAAAGGTGTTTGGCTGCAGCGTCCTGCTCGGGAGCTTCAGAGCAGAGTTTTACCAGCTGAGCCCAGGCCCAGCGGGAAGGGAGGAAAGTTCCATAAATCCAAACTCCTGCTTTTTGTAAAAAAATACTCAGGAAAAGCATTCCTGCACTCCTTGAGGCACTGACAGTTTCTAGCTGGGATACAGCTAGAAAGAAATATAAATAAAACTGAATAAGAGAGGAGTGGTGCCTTTGCTAAAGCTTGTGCTAATTAGGGAAAAGGTTCATTAGCAGCAGCTCTGAAGGTTGTAGGGGACTCACACCACTTTCTGCAGCAAAACATTTTGTCTTGCTAAGACATGGAAAGAAGGAGCATTTCCTAAAATTGCCTCCTGAGGTCTCCAAGCAAAACTGGAATTTATCATTTAAATAAATTTGGGGGGGGGGGTTGTTTAGGATTCTTTCACTTTTGGACCATGTTATTTCTTTTACAGAAAAATGAAATTTTAATTCTCTGTCTGGAGATCTTAATGGAGTCACTACAACCAAACTGTCCTTGTAGGAATTTTAGGAGAATGAATTCAATAACCATGAATTCCAGAAGAAAAGACCAGTGCTCATATTGCTGCCCGTGCCAGTAACGTGGAACGGGGATTTTATGCAAATCAACCCTTTGGGCATTGACTCAGGAGAGATGAAAACCTCCTGAAGTCATTGGCAATTCCCTCCTTGGGAATACAGAGAGGAGCCATGAAATGCTCCCCATTCCCTCTGGGCTGGTGCCTGCAGACTTCCCAAAAAAAGGGGAGAAGTGGCAGTCAGAGCACAGACCTGAGGGGATTTTTAAAGACGTTTTTTGGTAGTACTTTTTAAAAAGCAGCTCAAGTAATGCACACACATTCAATGATACCTGTCTAAATCCTGGATTTCTACATGGAATTTCTATCTCTGTGTGTGCTGAGGGGTTGTGGAAGGCTCAGATTTGACCAAAAGGGATGAAAACACCACATTTTAGAGCAGAGTTCTGTTGCCCTGATTTTTAAAAGTGTTAAGTTTTCTTTTATAGTTCTTTTGAAAGTTTTAAAGTTCTCTTAAAACTCCTTCAGCCTTCTGATCTGTTTGCATGTTTTAAAGTCAGATTCCCACACAATTTCATGTATAAATAGATAGTTCACATACTTTCTCCATGGGTGGAGAAAGAATGATTGACTGATCTCTTGACCAGTGTAATTGGAGAGGTGGTAATTTCATCCTCCAATCCACAGTTACCTTTAAAAATCTATAAATATCAGATGTCCAAATAAAACTCTCTCTTTTCCCTCTTCTAAGTCCATCAGACTTCTGTGTGCTCATTTCGTGTCGAAGTGCGACAGAGTTTCTCTGGAGCAGTTCCAAGAAACATTACAGATCTCTGTCCCACAAAAACATGTGTGTGTGCTTATGGTCATCCATGGAACAAGGGGAAATGATTCCAAATGTCAGCCCAAGAGCAGAACTGCAGCGTGCAGGGTGTTACCTGTAGCAGTTGTTGTTGTAGTTGTTGTAACTCCCCAGGGCTGTCAGGCACCCCAAGCAGATGGCGTAGGAGAAAAAGATCTGCGTGCCAGCATCCACCCACACCTGGAGACAGAGAGCAGGGAGAGCTTCAGAAACCAGCCAGGAGAAATCACCCTCCTGCCAAATATTGCCTGCAAATCTGCACAGGTGGCTCTGCAGGTTAAGAGGGTCTGGCAAAGCTTTTACAAATCATAACCTTAAAAAAATAATGTGCTGAGAGGGAAATTCCCCTCCCCATCCCAGCTGGTTTTTACAGGCTCAGCCTAAAGGGAGACAGAATTCCTAGAATGGAAAGGGAGACAGAATTTCCATTCCTAGAATGGAAAGGGAGACAGAATTCCTAGAGAAGAAGCTCACCCATTGAATTCATTAATTGCTTTTGGGTAGTTTTAGTAATTGCAGACTAAATAGAATCATCTGCATTTATCTCACTCCCATTGGACAGTTATTTATTCAAATTTTAAAATTTAGTGTGAATAAATGCTCTAAAGACAAAATGTGCTATTCCTAGATAATACATAAACTAAGCTGGGGAAAGAAGGGATAACTTATCCAGGGAAAGGATATTTTCAGCAAAATTCAATGGATCCAACAGGCACAGTTACAGTTCTGGTCACTACCACCAACAAATAAAAGTTCTGTAGAGCTTAACGAGTCAGTAGCTTTGTAATGCCATTGTGGGAACATTCATATCCTAAAGTGATGCAAACAATTTTAAATCAGAGAAAAGGAAGTGTGAATTGACACAGTGAGATTCTTCTCCTCAGAGCAACCTCAGAACATTAATGAGTAGGCTCATTTTACTTTAAAAGTACTGCAACAAAGCAATTTACTTCACTTGAGCAGTGTGGGTGTGCTCCCCCTGGAGCTGGAGGTACTCCTTGAAGTCCTGGTTTTAACGTGAGAGTGATATGGAGAACCCAAACCCACACAGCTGCCATCCAATAAAATCCTGCTCCTGTTTTCCTGGGATAAATGATCTCTTTAAGTCCTTTGTTAAAGCAGAGCAACCAAAACACCAACCCTGAGTGATAATCAGAGGCAGTGGCTGTGCAGCCACTGGAGCCAGGGAAGAGGGAGCACAGGGAACGATTTCAGTACTAATAACAGCCATCAAATCCTCCTAAGCACACGAAGGGGATGTGTTTGTTTTACAGCTGATCAAGTGAGACCTTGCTCTCTGGAGCTGTTGAGTGTTTCTGTTTAGAAATAACATTAAGATCACATTTGATTTACATCAGAGGCTTACAGGGTTTCGTTGCTGTCACCCCAAATAAGACACAGCTGGTTACATCCCAGAGCTTCACCAGGAAAAGCTGCACACAGAGAGGCTTTTGACAGACAGGCTCTTTAACAAGACTGGAAGCTCCCAAAAAGCTGTAGGAGTTTGGGTCAGCTGAAAATGCTCCGTCTGCAGGGCCCAGACAAAAGCTGGGAAACTGGATCAGCACACGGACCCTTCCCTTCCCTTCCCTTCCCTTCCCTTACCTTCCCTT
>VXBC01007850.1:228498-240377 GCA_013399945.1 Ploceus nigricollis | reverse complement strand
GGACTGCAGCCATTCCAGTCTGGACTGCCACCAACACCCTGACCAACAGGGGGTCAGGTTGTGTTCTGACTCTGTCAGGGGTTCTTCTTTTGTATTATTGCATGTATTTTGTTTTCTTTTTCCCTTTTCCTAATAAATTGTATTTCTGACTTAAAGTCTCTCACTGGTTTTGCTTTCAAACCAGAAGAGAGGAGCAGCAGCCCTTCTGCTGGCCCAGCCCCACAGGGGTGACTGTCCCTGGAGTGCCAGTCCTGCTGCACCTGGGGCCAAAGGAGAGCTGTGCTGGAAGGGAGCAGCTGCAGAGCTGCTCAAGCACGGGAGCAGAGAGCACATCCCTCTGGACCCCCTGTGCCCAGACAGAAAAGCAGATCAAACTCTGGCCACAAGTGATGCTGTGCCCTTCAAAGGAAACAAAGACTGTCACATCCCACAGGGAGTCAGCCTAAAAAGTGGCAAATAAAAACTCTGTGAGAAACCTCTTCTGCAAGGAAACAGTCACATATTCTGTAAAACTGGAATCAGACTGAAGAGAGGTTTTGTTGCACTCTATGACATCAGTCTAGAAATTCCCTCAGAACTTAGGGCTGATGTTTAAATAGGAATGGAGAAGCAATTTTATTTGCTGAATGGAATAGAATCTGTAGCTTCTTTTGGGTTGTATATTCAGAGAACAAGTGACATTTAATTCGTTCAGGTTTCTAAAATGGCAAGAAGTGATCAGCAAAGTGGCAAACAGGAACATAAATTTAGAAACCACAGGTAATTTTCTGTGGCTGAAAAACCCGAGAGCTGGAGTAACCCTGGTGTAAACTGCCAGACACACCAACACTTTCAAGCCCTGAAGGTGACATTTCAGATCTGTTCTCCATCTCCCTGCCCCAACAGCCAGGGACCATCTGACATTTAGCCTCAGACCGTAGCACTCAGTTCGTGGCAGGAGAATTTGGTGAGGTCTCAAATTGTTCATTAGTCTAATTGTTCATTAGTCTGTGTCACCCCAGTTTGGTCATTCCCAAAGGGCACCTCAGGGGAATTTGTTCTCATTTCAACTTGATGGGCTCTTGTAGACACCAATCTCAAATCCAGGTGCCACCCACCCATCTCACAGCCACAAAACCATTATGGGATATTTCTGAGAGTGCTGAGTCTGCCTTAAACCAGAAGTTGTTCCCCTTTCCATGCAGAGCAATGACATTCTGAAGGGCAGGGACACTGAAGCAGAGCTGGGGCAGCAGCTGGGAGCAAAGAGGACATTTGTCTGAAAGGTGACCCAGCTCAATACTTCTCTGCCCTGAGTAAAGTCCAGAGGAAAGGATCTGAGAACACCAGAGAACACCCTGTGGGTGCTTCATGAACTTTGGACCTTGAAAACCCTTAGGTCAGTGATAATAAATTCAATTTAGCACTACAAACTTGGGACTGGACCTGTTTTCTTGTTTCTATCAGCTCCTACCTTGAAGAATGGAAATAGACTTTTTTAGCTTTATTCAACTCATATTAAAAGCTTCCATGCCCAAACAATATTAAAATTAAAGCTCAAAAACTTTGATAACCAATCCTAATATTTGAAAAATTGCAGTTTCAAAGGACAGAACCTTACAAAACAATAAACAGGAGCATTTTCTACTAAAAATGGAAAGTGCTGCTCTGCAACATCCAGCTCTCGAGTCTGGCAACGCCCTCGTTTTAAGTCTGTCTGGGTAACCTCAATTTGGCCTTCTTGTGGCAGGTCTAGGACACAATCTCCATTTCCATGGGTGTTTTCTCTGCCCAGGGAGATGAATTGAGCTGGGCAAACACAGGATGCTGCTGTCTGGAGGATCCCTTGCCTCCTTTGTAGCTGATGCAGTGGAAGCAGGATAAGGAAGAAAGAAGGGGGATGTGCTGTAGTGCAGACAACAGAGCCCTGCTCTGGAGAATTGGGTTCTTTTCATGTCCCTGCCATAAAGCTTCTATGGGATGTTATGTCCATAAATCACTCCAAGCAACCTTTTCTCTCATGCTCCTTGACTTGGCTATCCCCTAATGGGTGTCCAAAGGGAAGGAGAAAGTTACTGAGCATTCACTGCTGCACATAAAGTGAATTAATGTCACTTCTTGAACAACTAAAAAACCCCACAGTTTAACAAACCAACTTCAAATTGAAAATCCCCAGAAGAGTGACAGCCCCTCATTTTAGTCTCAATATAAAAGTCTTTCTGCCAGTGAGATGGGGTCATGCCATACCCTGAAAATAAAATAAATGAGGTGTCTGAAGAACACGGCCAGTGCAGAAATAAGTCCCTTTGCAAGGATGAGCCAGTTTAGTTTTTTGTTTTGTTTTGTTTTTTGTTTTTTGTTTTTTTTTTTTTGTGGTGATCAAGCCTTATGCAGTGAATTTAGAGGGCCAAGCAAGGGGTGAGAGGGATAAAACAAAATATTGCATAACTGTCCTGAGATGAGCTCAGTGCCTGAACAAAGCAGAGACCTCGGGGACACCCTGTGCTGTGTTGATGTTGATTATTTCCATCATGCATGGAATAAAAAGCAATTCCTTCAGGTGGAATAAAAAACAATTCATGGAATTGTTGTTTCTTTTGGAAAAAACCAAAACCATGGAATAAAAAACAATTCCTTCAGGTGTTCACCTGAAGGAATATCTCAAATTCCAGGGGTTTCTCTAACTTTGTACCTTCCCTTTATTTTCTGTACTCTCTGGATATATTTTGAACAAGCTACAGTGCAGCTGTTATGAAATCTTTCTGTGGATGTAGGAAGCATCTCCCAGGACACTCTGACTTTAACTGGCACTTCCTCCATGACAAACAGCTGAGTAACTCAACAATTTTTTTTGTGATTGTGTAAAAAAAAATTGTGTAAAATTGTTCCATGTCTGGGCAACATGGGAAAATCAGGCAGCTATTTTCAGTCTGATCCTCCCAAAAGACAGGCAGGGGTTTTTAAGAAAAGAAAATATATTCTGTTGTCACCTGAGAAGGTTCATTTTACAGCCCAGGGGCTGATGTGCAGCTTCTCTCACGTGGGTAAAGCAGCACACACATCCCCCCTTCTCTTCTGGCAGCATTCTGAATGGAGTTTCCCAGGTTTCTGTGAAATTCCGTGTCACAGATCCGTGGCACACTGCCCAGGTGACAGTCTGGGCTTCCAGTGTCACGGCTGAGCTGAGGGAGCTGCCACACCCAAGGCTCTCCATGTGAGCAGAACAACCATGGAGCACCAGGAGGGTTCTAAAAAAAATCAATAGATTGGTTTTCTGCCTGTCCCTGGCCTTTCCTACAGCCCACACAGCTCTCTTTGCTCCCTTGAGAATTCCTGTCAAAATCAAAGGTATTCATTTCACATTGAAGCCCAAGCACTGGCTGGAATCTGCATAAATATCCACTTTTTTTTTTTTCCCTCATTCTTAACAGTGAGTTTGAACACCAAAGCTGAAAGCATCCTTAATTCCAGAGTGTAGATGACAATCCCATCATGAAGCACTGCCTGAGACTAAGGGAGAGCTCACAGACCAGTGAAAACCTGTGCTTGCTCTTTAAAACATGATGTTCCAAATGTTGACAGTCATTTATTTCCCATTTTGTTATCAGAGAAGGAGCAATCACTCCAGGTTTTCTTTTAATTTAAATTATTCATTACTTTTTGATGAACCTCAGCAGTGTTTGTATTTTAAAAAGCAGTTTGCTTTCAGTTTCAAATGAGAATTTTAAAAATAAAGCCATGGCTGTCAGGAGATAATAAATGAAATTTCAAGGTTAGGGCACAGAATAACTGCAGAATTTTATCACAAATGCCTGAATTAAACAACCCATTGCCAGATAGGTTTAGGTATGACAGGACTGTAGGAAACCATCAAAATACGAAGTCTTGACCTTGAGGTAACACCTGCACTTAAAGAGTGACCCCATCAGACATGGGGCAATTAGCAACAGGTTAATTACGAGCACTAACAAAATCTTTTGGAGACTCAAAGCATTTCAAAAGTACCTGCCAGACCTCTCCCTAACAAAGGCTTCCTTCCTCCCCTCTGGAATGAGGTGGGAAAGGTTCAGGGAGTGCTGCCTTTGGCAGCCCCAAGCACTGCTGGAAGAGCTCAGAACAATTTCTGACATAAACTATAGGAAACCCCCAAAATAAATGCTAAAATAAAATAGGATAAAAAAATGCAGTTTCTAATAGCTTTGGGAAGAAGGCAAAGTCCCAGCTCCACCGTGTGCTTCCATCTCCAGTATCCTGGGAAGTTCTTTTCCATCAGTGGATCACTCACTGCAGGCAGCTGGGATTGCAAACCAGGGGAATTGCTGTTTTCACCCACAGAAAACATGGGCTGCTCGTGGAGTGAACCCTCCCAAAAACTCAGGGCTCACTCTGTCAGGAAAATTAATCCACAAACATCAGAGGCTTATGTCCAAAAAGGAGGCAGAGGAGTCCTTTTACTTTATTCCAATAAAGGGAGAGGCCATGGGGCATTCCCCTGGGGTCTCTCCAATTTTTGGAGGACACAGCCTCCTCTTTTATCCCAATTTCCCGGCTGCATTTCCCTTCTCTCTTTCCCCATGGGCTGAGGTACTTGAGAGGTTCAGACTTCCCAAACACCTGATACCAGAGATTCCCCTCTAATGTACAACCCTCCCTTTGAATTTTTAACTCTTATGGAATTTAGGGGTTTTCCCCATTGTTCCTTTCATCTTTCAGTGTCCAATTTCATTTATCAGCAAACCTAGAGCTTATTTGTAAAGGCAAATATCTTTTTCCATTCATCAATCAGTGGGATCATTCCCATTGTTTCTTTCATCTCTCAGTGCTGGTTTTATCCCCCAGCAGACCCACAGCTGGTTTGTAAAGACAAATCCACCATTCCTCTCAACTCACATGGAGAAACAGATCCCACCAGGGTGTTCTGACCCTGCTGAAGTTGCCCACACAGTGAGCTTTAATATTTCCTATTTACAAGACTCCTTTTTCCAGTCTTACATCCCAGGTCTCCCCAATAAATGACAATTTTATCCCCAAGCTGAACTTTTGGTGACACCAGGGAACTAAGAGTTATTCTGCTGTAGTGTGCATTGAAAAGAATCATTCCCTAAATTGCATTTTATTGCACTCCTCTGCTACAGTCCCATCTTTATGTATATATATAAATATATTTCCAGGAATAATGCTAAAATAAATAGCAGTGGAGGACTGAGCATTTTACCTCTGATCTTATTGCAATAAAGTGATTTTTTTTCTGGCTTTTTCATTATAAAGAACATCCAACCACATGACAGCCTCCTCTGTTGGGCCTGGTGTGGCAGCAGGGGGGAGAATGGGAGGGAGGCAAAGATCTCCACCTGGCTGCTTCCTTTAACACTTCCCATGTTCCTCCAGCTGAAAAATGTTCTGTATTCCCATGGCACCCCCCACGAAGGCAGGCAGAGATGCAGGTTGGGTCTTTTCAGTGCAGAGGGCTTTGTGAAAGGGGTGGGGGGGAGGCTGAGGCACCACACCTGCCCAGCTGAGCAGGAAGGGGCAGCACCTTCAGAGTCTGCACCAAGAGCAAACCACAATCCACTTCCAGCAACCCCAGTCCCTGTGCAGAGGCAGGAGACACAAAACCAACCAGTTTGCATTTACTCTCCAGTCACTCTCCTGCAATCAAGGGAAATTTTTTCTTCAATAGCAGCGAACACAGGAATCAGCTGAGTGTCTGGGCTGTGCAGCTGCCAAAACACAGAACTCAGAGGTCAAGGTTCTGCTCTATTCACAAAACAACCCAAACACTTGGGGGATGCAGACGTTCCAAGGGAATAAATCCATTCCTTGCATGCATCCTGCTGTTCCCTGACTAGCAGCACACCGATTATATCTCATTCCTGTCAATCCTGCAGGCAAAATCAAACAGGGAAGAATAAACTTTATTATCTTCATTTTCCCACATTGTCAACATAGTTGTTGTACCTGTATAGTTTATCACATTTGACTAAAAAATAGTCAAATATGAAAATTTATTTCACTATTAAATAGTCTTGGTATATGTTTAATTAAAAAAAAGCCCTACAAATCTTCTGAACAGAGTTAATTTAAAAGACATTTTGTGTTTAAAAATCAGACAAAAGAAGTTATTTCATAAAATTAAACCAGTTAATCCCTGGGGTCCCAATGAAAACCTTTTTCCCAGTTTTCCACTGGGAACTAGAGCCTTGAAACACCCAGTGAGTAAAACAGACTGTTATAATACAATGTCAAAGCAGAATATTACTTTAGCTACAGACACAGGTTAAAGCCCTGAGAATTTTTAGGATGCTCTTCACAATAAACGACTCTGGATGTCACTGCCTCAACAAACACTTCTGATATATTTATTTTCCAATGAATATAGCCCTTTAAAAGACAGCTTTCAACGTCTTTTATCCTCTCTGCATTTATTGAACCTCTGCTAGGAGTGTGAATGTAGAAAAACAAGGATATAAATCAGACTATCCACTGAAGATGTGCCTGGGGCTGCTTGAAGTGGCAGCGCTTGTGACAGCCATCGATGTAGAAGTGTTTGGTGTGATGCTGGCCAAGTGAAGCTCAGCTCCTCCAGGCTCCTCCAGATGGCAAGAACAGCACAAAAATATCCCTCAGTCATCTCCAAGCAGCCTCAGCTCCAAGGAGTTGTGGCTGAGGGCAAAGCTGGGGTGCCTGGCTGAAGAAAATAAAGGAAAAAACCCCACTGGATCCAAGCAGCCTGGCACCAACCACGTTACCTAAAATAAATTAAGCTCTTTAGCCCCTGCCCCCTGTCCCTAGATGCCTTCTTGGAAAAAAAAAATTTAATTTATCTCTCCCAACTCAGTGGGAAATGCCATTAAATGGGAACTAAACCCAAACAAAATATGAGCTGTGCATTGTGGGGAAGCAGCAACAGAAATGGTGAGTTTTGGATGCAGGAGTGAGTTTGTGGCTGAAGTTTACTACCCAGGGCTTTCTAAACAACACAGCTTCTGAAAGCAGAGCCTTCATTAGAGCAGGAAAACAGCACTTAAACGGCCAGGCAGAAAATGGCTGAATTAAGCTCTTTTTCCCTCTCTTTAATGGTAGTGATTCTCAAAAGATTCAAAGTAGGTTAGGGGAAGAATAAAACAGCTATGTTTCTAGTGTCTACCTGACAACAGCTTTTGTAGGGGTGAATAATTACATGAAAATCACTTCCTTTCCACCTCTCTTTGGGGTTTCTGTGGGTTGCTAGGCAGTCTCTCTGCTACCTTCTGCTAATGTCACTTCCAGAGGGCTGAATACAGTAAATTCATTGGGAGAATGGAAACTCGGGAGAAGAAGGACCTAAATACTCGAGTTTTGTTTATTCATTGCTGCCTTTGGAGCCCAGCACTATAGCTGGGATCACTTTCCAGGTATTGAAATGCTAATTTCCCAGGGGGTGTTGTCAGCCAAGTACCACCCAGTTAAAATGGGACAGGACCTTCCTCCATACTGGAGCCACACCAGTTGCATGTTCCTGTGGCAGCATCCAATTTGGAAAATCAGGCTTTGAGGATCCTTCAGGGACTTACAGGAGCAATTATTTTCCTTCCTCTCATTGCTTTTCATGAGTAAAATATTCCTACACTCCTTAATCTAAAATTTCGGGGTATCTTGGTTGTCTTGGTGTGATTCCAAGAGGAGCAGCCACAAGGTGCAGTTGTGCTTCCCTGAGTAAATCATGAGGGTGTTCACAGAGAGGAGGGGGCAGAAAATCCTGGAACAGATTCCCAGAGCAGCTGTGGCTGCCCCTGGATCCCTGGCAGTGCCCAAGGCCAGGCTGGACAGGGTTTTGGAGCAACCTGGGACAGTGGAAAGTGTCCTGCCCATGACAGGGGTGGCACGGGATGATCTGTAAGATCCTTTCCAACCCAAACCACTCTGTGATTGTGCACAGGTTAAAAAAAGAAATAAACTTTATCCAAAGATCCCTCTCCACTGCAGAGCTGAGCAAAGTGGGGCTGGAAGCAGGGATGAGTGGCTGTGGGAAGGGCAGCAGCCAAACCTAGAGCAGGGTTCTGAAAGTGCCTTTGATTTCCAGTTTCAGTCTCCTGAGCCTGGGATTCTCTTTGATTCATTTTCATCCTCAAAGTTACCTCACTCAGCCTGGCACAACAGGAGACAGGGAAATCCAGAGGCTTTGAATTCACTTCCCTGTCAGCATCTTCTCAGGGCAGGATTCAAATCCCTTGAAATATGTATCAGCTTTCCATTAATTTAGTTCTGGAGCACATGGAAGTGGCAGTATAAAGTACACAGAATATCCCAGAGATATTATTCATATAAAATCATTTATATCCTCACGATGACATGATTTTGGGGGGGAAAAAAAGAACACGCTGGAACAATTTTGTGTCTGAGTGACAGGAAACAAAAATGGTCTTTAGTGGATTGGTAGCTTGACTTTGGGAAACTGGCAAGCTGGACACATTTCTAGAAAGGTATTGATATTTAATCACAATATCTCCTTTTAAAAGGTATTGATAAGAGGCCAAGTGTCATTAAATCCCAATATCTCTTGGGAGCAGCATCTTTTTCTTCACTTCTTCATTTCTTTAAAGTGCAAAAAAAAGTTCAGGGCAGGAGGATGCATTGCATTGTTCTTCTGGGGTGTTTTGGGCATGGAAAACCATCCCACCCTCTGGGAAGGTAAAATCACTGACTGCTGAGCAGCCCCATGGGCCAGTTTGCTGGGGAGCCCTCTCACCTTAAATGCATCAAAAGTTCTGCCTCCTCCTACACTTTCACTATACAAAGCTTCAGGCATCTGGAAATAAAAGAATTTTTTTTTTCATTCTGTGCACAAAGAACAACCCTTGCCTTTCTTTCTCTTTTCATATATTTCCATGTATATTTCATATATTTTCAGTCCCAGAGACACCAGAATTTACCAAGTCTTTTAGGCAGCCTGTTAATGTCATTTCCTATAAATGATAAATAAAGATGCTCAATTTTTTAAAATAAATGCAGGAAGTGCAGTCAACTAATTTTTAAAATGAGGGTGTTGATTAGAGTTCCACTTTACTGAAACACTACCAACAAGTGCTCTCAGGATGAGAGATTTGGCAGCTCCCACATCCACCAGGATGCACTCACAGGGGTTTCAAAATATTTACACTGAATTCAGCTGAGGCATTGATGGGAGAGGTGACCCTGAGTAATTTCTGCACTGCTCTGAATCCAAACCAAGATGGGTTTAAGGTGTGTTTTTTCTTCAGATATTCTATTTGTGTTAAATTTACCAGAAAGCAGGGCTCTGGGGTGGGTTTGGCTTTCAGGTTTTCAGGGGGATGCAGGAGATTTAGCAAAGGCAGTGGGGCTCCATCTCCTCTCACCAAGCTGATCACTTCAAAATATGCAATTTTTATTACAGATCTGCTCAATTGTAATATCCCATTGACAAAAACCCTTCTCTAGTGGCTTTTTTATTAACTCCTCTTACTCCCTTTAGTTTTTTCACCGTCCTTGAAGCCTGAGGAACACTGGAGATGCCAAACACAGCATCCAGCCCTGATATTTGAAGTATTTGCAAAGGGGAAATATTTTGGTTATGATCATTATTCACAGACTTCATTCAGAAATGAAGAGGAAGCTGTACCTGGGTTATATAACATCAGGTGAAATGTTATTTAATCTAACCTCTTTAAAAAAAATTCTCAAGGATTCTTTTTAAGCCACCTGAAGAATACTTATCTATAAGCTGAACTCCTAACAAAGGATCTAAAAACCTGTTCAAAACAGAAGAAAATACAGTTACAGAGGCTGAGGATAGTTTGATCTTAAATTCTTCCTTTTCTTGAAAGCAGCCTGAGCCTTGTATAAATATCTGCTACCAAAAATCCTCCCAGAGTGGGTTCAGTTTCTGTTGGAAAACAGAACTGCTGCCTGTAGAACAAAGCCTTTGCACACCACAGGTCACACATCTAAAGCATTGTTTTTCCCCAAAACACTGCAGTTCCCTCCTTCAGAGGAGCCTATTTTCTGTTTCTTATATGAGGAATGAAAACCACTCCATTGGGGTTTTTCCTGCTCTTCAGGAATCCCCAGGGATTTTCAGTGAGCCCTGAAGATCCCAGACCACTTGAAGTTCAAGTTTAAAGCTCCATATTTCACCTATTTCCATAATTCATCACATGCAAATGCTCTGTGTAAGGTAAATTACACTTAGCAGTTATAAAAAATAGAGAAAAGGATGCTCAGAACATAAAGAATCTGCTGCCTCACTACTGAATGCTTGAAAATTGAGCATTTTTGCATTTGAAATAGGTGAAGCTTCTGCCATGTTAGGGCATAAAATTCGAAGGAAATTTTTCCATCAATTTCCAGGAGCCTGGATTTTACCTTGCTAGATTTTGCAGAATAAGAATTCATGAAAACAAGAAATGCAACTAAAAGACTGATTTATCAGCTTCTTTTGCTTGCAGAAATATTTTTTAAGCTAAATTAAATATGTCAAGAGTTAATATATAAATATATTCTACTACTCTAATGTAGTATTTGGCAAATGATGGGCTTGAGGACACAGAGTAAAAATTTAAAAAACCAAAACTGATCCCCTACATTATAAACACCTTAAAATTGAGCTGGGTTGGAATAATCTAATAAATTTATATGCTATAAATACTCCTCTAANTGCAGTCCCATCCTGCTTGTTTTTCTCTCTCCAGCCCACGTTGTTTGTGCTCTTGGGCCTGAGATTTGGATCATTTGTCCTTGGTGCCCAGCTGGAGAAGGAATTGTTTTGTCTCCCTGCTCTGTGCACAGAGCTCACCATCCCCTAATATGAAGCCCAGACCCACACACTAAAGCAGCACAGAATCTGAAAAATATAAAAGCTAAACCTGAGGCATCACCCTTCATGGTTACACAATTTTTTTATTGTTTGTTTGTTCTCACATTTTCTACAGCAGCAGCTCCAGCACTAAAGGCTGTTTGGGGCTCTAAAAATTTCATTCCCACTTTCTCAGATCAGATTAAATCCCTCCCTCAGCAGCTCCCCATAGGGAACTGGGGTTGTTCAGCCTGGAGAAAAGGAGACTCAGAGGTGACCTTATCACTCTACAGCTCCCTGAAAGGTGGCTGTGCTCAGGTGGGGTTGGTCTCNATATATTCTACTACTCTAATGTAGTATTTGGCAAATGATGGGCTTGAGGACACACTATGCAGAGTAAAAATTTAAAAAACCAAAACTGATCCCCTACATTATAAACACCTTAAAATTGAGCTGGGTTGGAATAATCTAATAAATTTATATGCTATAAATACTCCTCTAAATAAAAAAAGCAGCCTGCAGGAATAGATATAAATTTTCTAACAGTAAATCAAGGTTTGTCTCACCAAAGTTAACTGTGTTCATTAGAGCTTTGTTCCCTCAGAAATCCCTCAGAGGATAAAACTGCCAGAGGAGCCCTGAAGGTGGCAGTGAGGTTTTAGGCCAGTTGGAGAAAATAGGGAAAAATAAACTTACCCAGAGACTCTCCCCTTGGATAAACTGTCCCAAAGAGAGAGAAGTTCCCTGCTAAGATCTCTGCATGACCTTAGGTCACCCGAGGTGTTAATTGTGACTTCGGGTATGCAACAAACACCTCATAGCTCCTGATAAAAAGAACTTTCTTCAACTGGACAGCTTTGTCAAGGGATATCTGAGAGTGGTTTGGTTTTGCATACCAACAATACAGTTCTTTTTCTCTGGGTTGCATCCTGCAGTGAGCTCTAACAACTCTGCTTAGTTCCTTGGAGGAGGATGTGACTGGCACCCGCAATCCAGGCTGAGACCAGCCCTGGTGGAAACAGCTCTCCTAAAATGTGCCCTGGATGCCTTGGGAAGGCTGCCCTGGAACAGAGGCTGGGCAGAGCTACAGAATAAAGCAGGGATTTAT
>VXBC01007850.1:191610-228489 GCA_013399945.1 Ploceus nigricollis | reverse complement strand
GCACTGGGTGCCAGGGTTTAGTTCAGGTGTTGGGGCTGGGTTGGACTCGATGATCTTTAAGTTCTCCTCCAGCCTGGTGATTCTGTGAATTCTGTGATTCCTCCGTGTTGGGGAAGATGTCATTGATGCTGAGCTACATTTTTCCTGCCTGCAGTTTGTGCTCACACACCTGTGCTGTCAGAGCCTGCAGCCAGCAGGTGATGGTGAGGAAATCTCTGTGTCTCCTGCCTCCCTGGAGAGCAGAGGAGCACTTCCCAGAGCACAGCTCCCAGCTCCAGCTGCCACCAAAAGCAGCCCAAGCCCGAAGGCGAACGGAGCTGGATCCAGCAGCATGGCCCTGCCCGGAGGGCAAGAACAGATTTCCATTCCCAGCTACCCTGGCACACTGCCCTGGGTGGGCACCTCCACGCTGGAGCCTGGCCCAGCTGCTGGAATGGCGCCACTGGCAGCTGCATCCCGAAAATTAAGAAACCAATGGAGTTTCTATAGCGCTACCAGTGCAGAATTCACCTCGCTCTCTCTCCACAGCCTGTGCCTTCTGTGCCTTCTATACTTGGAATTGGAACCAGCACAGAAGCTGCTGGTAAAGCTTAGAAACTGCAAACAAAAAGATAAACTCCCCCCAAGAGAGATTATTGTTCCTAAGGGTTTTTTTAAGTGGTCAGCAACCACGTGGTTGAAGGTGAAGGAAGCCTGGGTTTATATTCAAAAACACTTTGGAAAAATCTGTCACTAAAAGCCCTTCAGAAACTTGAGCAATTGTGGTTTAAGAAAGTCACTGCTGGAAAAATCTCTGGGGAACAACCTCGTGGAAGGTGCCAGGGGACTGGCTGACCATGAGCCAGCAGTGTGCCCTGGAGCAAAGGCCAGCAGCTCCTGGGCTGAGGATGAGGAAGAGTTACCAGCACCCTGAGGGAGGTGGGTGATCCCTTTCCTCTGCCAAACACCACAAATTCAGTGCTGGGATCCCAGTTCATGAGAAACAGGGACTTACTGGAGCCCAGTGAAGGGCTAAAGATATGGTTGAGGGACTGCTGCATCTTGAAAAACGTGAAAGGTTTGAGAGGTTGAGAGAGCTGGGACGGCACAGGTTAGAGGAGAGAACTCAGGATTCTTGAGTATAAGTAAATGTGTATAAATAAATACCTGGGAGGGAGTAAAAGACAGGGAATCAGTGCCTTCACAGAGGTGCTGACAGAAGGACCAGAGGCACAAACTGAAACACAGCAAATCCCATTTGAATTTAAGAAAAACTTATGGAGAGTAGTAAAACCCTGGAACAGGTTGCCCAGAGAGAGCTTGTGGAGTCACCACCCTTGGAGAGCTCAGAACCTGAGTGGCCCTGGACTTTGGTGGGGTTTGCAGTGCTGGGTTTGGGGTTGGATTTGATGGCTTTAAAGGTCTTTTCCAACCCAAGTGATCCTGGGGTTGTTCTGGTTGAACCTGCTTTGGGGGGCTCTATTCAAACAGGAATTTTCTGACCTGCTGCCATTTGCTTCACTTCAATTTACACTTTATTTTACAGCAGGGACACAGAGACTGCCCCAGCAGGGTGGACATCCCAGGACAGGGAACTTCCCAGTGAAAGCTGCACAGAAACCAGCCAGAACCCCAAGTTAAATCTGGACTCTTGTGTTTAACAGTTCACAATTGGCCCATCTGTAATTAATTGAATTAATTGATACTTTCAGCCTCCCACATCCTCCAGCAGGGGGTTCCACCATTTAGTCATTCATTGTGTGAAAAAGCACATTCTTTTGTATTTTTCTAAACCCACTACATCTCCATTTTTATAGACTTTTGCCAAAGCCAAGGCAGGGCTCCAGGAGGACCTCCTGAGTTCCTGGCTGAGTGCCACCCAAACAGGGAATGGTGCCTTGGCTGTGGAATCAGGAGGGCTGAGCTCCATTTCCAGGTTTGACAGCGTGTAAGAGCTTTTTTTCTTTTTTTTTTTCTTTTTTGCCTTTTCACAGAAAAAAACCCAGCAGTGACTGTTGGGTGTATAGTGTCCTACACTGCTATTTAATGAGCATCACAAATAAATACAAATCTCTGAACAGCCACTTCAAATACTCAATTTTCTACAATACCTCCAAAACCATGGCCTGGCTTCCAGTTATTATCCACTAAGTAACACTATTATCATCTGATTTATTTAAAAAACTCAATTTATTGCCTAAAGACCAAAAGGAAGAAAAGGGAAAATGTTTTTAATTTAACAGAAATGTCTCTAGAAAATCCCTCAACTAAACCCAGTGTTTAATAAACCCATTAAAAAGGCCAAGTGACAACTTCTGACCCAACATTGTGTCACACAAAGAAAAACTTCATTGAAGGCAGCATTGATTTCATGCTGCCCACAGAACAGTCTAAATATTGCCCTTCACAAGCAGAATAAAAACCGAGTGCTTAGGCAGAATAAATCCTAAAGACACAATTAAAAGTTAATTATCTTTTCTAAAGTAACCTCAAAGCACAGAAATGAAATCTGGGGCAACACATTGCTTCAAATATTGGTAGTGACAATATGGGTCAACAATCCAAAAGGACAGACAAGGAAGTATTTAATTTTATTCTAATTTAATGCCATTTCAGTCACTCAGCCTTCCTCAAAGCTACCCATGTGGATAATCCCAAGCTAACTCAGCAAAAATCGGCCCAGAAATCTATGAAAATCCATAAAGCTAACCTAGAGCATTAACCACTTTATTTAAACATCCTTTTTCATTTGAGAGCCATCATTTTGTTTTTAATAAGATTTAGTAGAATGGAAAGAATTGAAATGACTGTCAAGACGTGGAAATAAAACTGTTTTTTCACCTTTGCTAGTGACACTAGGAAAAGTAGCAGAACTAGCAAAAGTGGAACTAGTTTCACCTGCTGGTTTCACTTTTGCAAGGGATACTCATTAGCTATAAATACATAAAAATGTGTTCAGCCAGTGCAGAGGTCACACACTGTCCTTTCTTTATTGTTGCCAAAACCAGATATTTGGGGAAAGATTACAGCAACAAATCCCAATTTTAATCTAGGCAGTTAAAATGTGTGAAAAGTGCATATTATATGGCTCTACCCAGATATTCACTATATGTATTATGTGATATTGATCAGTAGTGCTGTATTAACACTGTAATAGTATGGTAAATGTGGTTTTGGAGTTAAAATGGAGCTTTTGTGGTTAAAATAGAAACTATGTGTGTGGGATATTTTTTTAAAGAAAGGAATGAGGTACCCCACCAAGACAGCAGCCACAGGACACCCAAATCTTCCAGAGAACAAGAATTTATGGCTCCCTTGTCAGAAGAAACTAACTTCTTCTGCCTTGCTCAGCCCTGAAGATGCTGTCAGGATTAAGAGGAAGAAGTTGACACTGACCAGACAGAGTCCTTTGTTTCTATAGAATTTATGCATCATGTATGAGATGTATGAATATGCAAGGACTATTGCTTTTAAGGGTTAATCCTCTCTTAAAGGGGGTCCTTTTTGGGCTTATTTTGCCCAGAAAAAGGCACCCAGACCATCTGTAACTCTTTGTTTTTATTGTCTTGTATTGTCCTAATCCTAATTGTCCAAATTTTTATTGCTCTAATTTTATTACTATTTTTATAACCATTTTATTACTATGAAACTTTTAAAATTTTAAAAACAAGAGACTGGCGTTTTTCACAAATTGCATCCCAATTCAAATGGCTGGAGCACAGTGCCATGGGGATGCTCCCCAAAGGTGGCTTCCTCTTCCCACTGTCCCCACAGGCAGCCTGGGGACCCCGCACCCGCCCTACCCTGCCACACGCCCTGCCTGAGGGTCACAAGGGCTCAAGGACACCTCGAGGAGCAGCCAGAGATGGAAAACCAATAAATGTCTGCAAACACCACTTGTGGGTGGATGGATGTGTCCCCTCTGAGCACAGCAAACCCAAATGAGTTGCACCACCACTCCTCTCCCTCAGTCAGAACAATCCCAGGGAGCAGAAGTAGGAATCCACCGGGGCCACCTCAGCACTAAGCCCTCAGCAGATCCATTCTGTGGCAGCACAAGCAGGGAATGGCTTCAGAATCCTTTGCAGTGACCTCCTCTGAAATGTAGGTCACAAAACCTTTTAAATTTATTTACTGCAGCTTTCAAACTCCATAATCACAAACACAAACTCTGCTGCTTTTTTAATTTTCTGTAGCCTCACCCTCAAATTCCACCAATGAGCAAGCAACAGTCACTAATTTTGTCATTGTCTAGAACTGTAGAATAACTAAATTAGATTTAGATTCATCTCTCCCCATGCTGCCAGCTCTTATGGTGGGAATTCCACGAGCACAGCTGCCGAGGGTGTGGGACCATGAGCCCCAGGGAGGAATTTGGGGTGGCACCCTCAGGAGAAGCTCAGATTCTGTGCTGAATGAGCAGGAGCCCAGCTCTGGGGCTGCCAGGGCAGAGAAGATAACTCGGGGTGGCCCAGCTGCCTCTGCCTCAGAGTTAATTGCTGCTGAATGGTGGCTGGAATTTGCTTGGAACCAAACCAAGAGCTTGGCACCCACCCAGGATTATGTGCCAAGAATCTCTGAGATTACTCCAGCAAGCTCAGAGCAACAATTTGTCCGACCAATCTCTGATTTTAAGAACTAATTTCTTTGTTAAAGGGGCATTTGGGATTTGTGGTTTCTGTCAGTTACAAGGCACTGAGAGTCCCCCTGACAATTCAGGGAATTTAAGGAGCTACTGACAGCACCCAGGCAGAAAAATCAGAATGTGCTCCTCAAGTAATTTTTATAAATAAATACAGGGAGTGATCAAAAAGACAAAGCAATAAAGCAAATTTGGTTTAGACCTTCAGGCACAAGCTTGTGTTCTCTGCCCTGTGTCAGATTTGTCTGGGTGAAGTTAATTAAGAAAACAAACAAAGCACTGCTGATGTCCTGGGCGTGTTGTAAAGGCTTATCTGAAGTGTTCCAAGAGTGGTTTAGGGGTGGTTCCACCCCAAAACCACCCTTGGTGCAGTGTCTGTCCCTCAGGATCATCCTGGGATGTTCCCCCACCATGAGAAGGACCTTTGGCTTCTCTCTGGTCCCTCCAACCTGCAGCACTCCCTGCACGGAGTGGAAAAGACAAAAAGGGACCGTGGGTGGGTTCATTTCTGTCCCTTTCTCACTTGCTGCCAGCTCACTTAGCGTTGCCTTCTTCAGCTCTATGTTTTGGAAATATGCACTCATCTCTTACTCTTCCTTGCATATATATGACCATGGAACTGAAGCAAAAATTTAAGCCAGAGCATAAAATTTAAAAAACAAACCAACAAAAACCCAAACAAACAAAAACAAAACAAAAACCAAACAACAAAAAACCAAAAGAGAAACAAAACAAAAAATCCCAAAACAAACACAAACAAAATAAACCCCAGCAAAGCACCTAAACTACTTACAAACTGAACAACTTAACAACCTGCAGGTAGGTGGAGTTCTAGAAATACAAAAGTACATTTATCAGCAATATACCTGTACTGAAAATCATTGCCTGCTCAGTGTCAAAATGCACAAGAAAGTCAATTAAGCCCTGGGTTATTTAATTTCTGCCTTATTCACTCAATTTCTGCCTGATTCATCTCTGCTCTGGCTCTTGGGCATTCCAAGTGCTCCCCAGGACCAGGGCAAAGAGGAATTTCTGGGACTGATGGTTTATAGGAACCAAACCACACTTTTCCCTCCCCTGTTCAATACAATGACCCTGAACCACCTCACCTACTTTGTTGCCAAGATCAAATTACCAAACAGATAATTTAAATTTGGAATCCCTCCTCCTCTGGCACATTTTCTGCCTTCATAACCAGAAACTCACTGAGGGCTCCTCTCCAATAGATTTTTTGGTGCTGCCATCATTTCCCACCTCTGTTGTGCTCCCCTTCATGGCTGGATACACAAATTCCTTGAGCCCCCCAGGCTGGGAAGGTACCTGGAGCTTTTTGTGAGCATCCCCCAGAGCGCCCATGTTGGTTTATTATTTTACACAGAGGGATTTAGAGCATTTTAAAAGCGTGAGTTGTTTTTAGAGTGGCAGGAGCTGTGTACCCAAGTGGTGAATTTTAGTAAACAAGCCACTCAACATTCACTGGAATTCTGCTGTGAGCCTGGGCCAGCTTCAAGAGAGCTGGGCAGTGGAAAACCTTGCATTTATGCACAGAGCTGGCAGAAACATAAAGTAAAACTGAGATCAAGACAAAAAAAAGGGCTAGGATAAAAAAATGCCATTTAGAAACCATATTCAGGACCTTACTTCTTGACATTTGGCCTAGTAACTATACTGATATCAATCAAATGTTTCATTTTGCAGAAGAATGAGGCTTCAATTTAATTTTATTTGCAAATTTGTGTGAAACATAAAAGCATTTGGCCAAAAACTGGAAGGTTATTTGAGAAGCCAAATGTTGCTCCATTTCTTAAATTAAGCATTTGCTTTTTAATTACTAAACAAGATTTTGTTTCAAAATGTAGCAATAAGTAAAAATAAAGAATTCAAATGTTTAAAATAAAAATACTTTTTAAAGCTCTGGTCTGTGTGAAATGTTTTCTGTTTGTTCTGCTAAAATACCAATGTGCAAACAGAACTTGAGTGCAGAATCACCAAGAACCAGATCCCATTTCCCATTTTTAGGGGCTCAGCTGCACTTTTTGATTCAAGTGTTCTCTGGAACTGACCACAAACAAGTGAGAAATCAGTGAACCCTGACCCCAAACTGCAGCAATAGCTGCAGATTTCCTGCCAAATTTGTAACACATTTTCTCAATGCATTTCATTCCCTCTCTGCTTGTGACACCCCAAAATTTACTTCTCTTTTCCTTATTTACAGACCTAAATTGCAGCAGCACTGTGGGGTTGGCCCTGGTGGGACAAAGCCCATTTTATTATCTCTGTTCCCCAGTGGCATCAACAGCTATTCCTGCAGCCAGGATTCTGGGGAGAATTCTGGGAAAATTCAGTTTATTGAGCCTCAGTTTTAAAGCAGCTGCCTATAAAAATCCATATGGGAAAATCCATTTACATGGGGAAACTGAGATTGTGCACACAGCTAAGGAAGGTTTTCCTTAAAATATTAATGATCTTTATAGGAATTCCTGTATCACAAAGTTTTCTGGGATTTAATGTTAACACATGAAGATTTATCTCTTTAAAGACTCGTCTCAGAGGAAAGAATATGAAGTCACATAATGCACCCCAGCCAAATGGGAAATTAGGAAAATGTTGATTTCCCATCCTGTCATTTATCCTCACATCAGTGTGAATATGTGGGTGTGTGTTTTATCAGGCAGAAGGGAGAAACAACTCTGCAATGGGAGGTAAAGGACTAAAATTGGGACAATAATCCAACAAATAATTCAACAGCCTAAGCCAACCCTGCACCAACACAGTGGAGTAACTTTATGCATCAGGAAGGAAGAGGCAGCATTGCAGTAAATCCCACATTTAAGCAGAAATGTCCCACAGATTTTAGTGGATGCCAAAAGCATGGCAGTAAATGCTGAGGGAAGCACCTTTCAGGCTCACAGCAAGCCCAGGGCAGGCACCTCCCCCGGGCAGGTTTGGGGTGCACACTCTACTTTGCAGCACATGTTTGCCCAGCTCTTTTTTCGTTGGCTTATTTTGAGAGTTCAGCTGTTACTCCAGTTCTAGGGTGGAAATAAAAAGAGTTTCAGAAATGCCAGGGGGCTTAGGAAGCATTTTGTTGCACAGGTCTTGAAAGAATAATCTTTAGGAGCACTCAACTTTCTAAAGAGCAAATTCCAGATTTTCTGCAAGCAGCACCTCATTCCACCAGTGTAGTAATCTTATCTTTTCCTTTTTTCTCTCATTCCTATGGAATAATGGGATTAAAAACCTGACTAGCAATGCTTAAAATAGCTCTGTGTTTCCAGTGCCTCTATTTATGTGGTATCATAAACCCACCTGCATCACAGAAATAACATGGAATATTCATTTGCTTCACTTACTGACTCCCCCCACAGTGTGCAAGCTCCCTTGTTATTATTTCCTCATTAATATCCATCTGTCACTTAGCATTTTATTTTACCAATTCTGAATTTCATCTGAAATATGTACTTTTAACAGCAGCTTTTCTCTGCTAGAAGACTGGACTCCTAGTAGCTGACAGAGTGAAGTCATTGATATTATTTGTAATCCTTTAAATGTTCCAATTCAGGAAAAATATGCTAAGTTTCTCTTGTATTTCTTTTCAGGTTCCATCATGAAAGCAGTGGGAAGTCTCTGGCTGTCATGCCCATACTCTGAGTTAATGTGTGGATCCTGTCTCCCTCCAGTGGCAACTGCACCAGCCATAAAATCTGATATTAAAGTGCAATTAAAGCCTCTCTGACACTCAGATGATGCCTCCCCACTGCCAAGCTTGCTAAGGGGTTGCAGGGGCAGCTGGAGAAGCTTCCATGTGGCCCAGAAATCCCAGAGAAATCCCAAAATGAGCCCATTCTTCCAACAAGTCTCTTCCCACTGCCCAGACCTGCTCGGCTTGCTGCTGCCTGAGCAGAAACACAGGGAGAAACCACGGGGAGAAGGAGGCAAGGCATTTGTTCAGGGCTTGAAGTAACACCCCAGAGCCATAACACAGCTCAGAAAACACATTTGGCACTGAAATTAACAGTCACAACACTGTGCTGGTGAATAAACCAGAGCTTCTGGTGAGCCAAGAAAAGGTGAGCTGCGTGCACTGACACACCCCAAAAGTTTGTGTATGGAATTTAGACTGAGCCTTTCCCACCAAATACTGAAATTTACCCAAAACCTTTCCACTTAAATGCACACTAAACTTTTCCACTTAATTTCGCACAAAACTTTTGCACTTAAATATTCCCAAAACACTTGCACAATATAAAACCCAGCGTGGTTTTATAACCACACAAACCATTTTATAACCCAGCAAACACTCCAGGCACCACAGGGAGTTATTTCCTGCCCCAGGAGAAGCCCCTGGGTGTCTCCATCCCATCCTTTTGGGATGTGTGTTCCCAACCAGATTCCTGCCAGGGGATGGGATGCCTTGGAGCAGGGAAAATGCAATGTGCTCCCAGGTTGGCCCTTCATTTGGGGAAATTCATTCCCTTGATCTGGGGAAAATGGGGAATTCATCCCAGGAGGGATTTCTGCCCTTGTTCAGCACCTCTGCCCTTTCACTGCATTTGGGATTTGTTGCTCTCTCTACTCTTTAAAGCCACATAATCTATAGTGCAAAATCTGCAGACATATTAAATGAAATAATTCCTCACTGGGGAGGTCATAAACTGCATTGTAGGAAAAATATCTCTGAGCATCACACTGGGCTGAATCCTTGAATTTCATTCCTCACAATTTCAAACCTCAGTAATTTGTAACAATGGTGCAAACAGCAGACCTGGAGAAGAATTAATTCTTTTCCTAGTTTAAATTTGAAAATTTAAAGTTTAAATCTGGGTAGGGGATTCCTACCTAACAGCAACTCAAGAACCTCACTCCAGCAGCAAGGCTTTCTCCTTTCACCGAGAGAACACTTTGAAATTTAGATTATTGCTTGTTCAAAGATCCAGGTAGAGGGGGAGTTGTAGTTACACAGATAATAAATTGGGCTGAGGATTTTCATCCTTGCAGCCTTTGTATGGATTTCTGACTTTCACTCTTGTTTTAATTTACTGCAACTCACACCTGGTTCAGACTGTGAATACCTGCTGAGGGAAACAATCCAGAGAATGGGAAGAAAGTGGGAGGAAAAAGAGTAAATTCCATCCCCTTAGCAGCTCTGCACAAGTGTGATAGGAGCTGGACATCTTCCTCCTCTCATTGCTGCTATTTTTTCCCAGTTAATTAATTTTTTTAAAATTGTTGCCCAAACTCTTATAAAAGCCGAAAATGCAGTAAATCACCGAAGGGTTTACTAACTTATTGGTGCCAAAATTCAGGATGTTTGACCTGTCTCTGAACCATTTTCCCAAGCACTATCCTTAAAAACTCACCATCCAGTATTGAAGCTATCCTAATGGAGCAGTTCCTCATTCCACTGCAAGTTTTTCCCTTAGGGAATCCTGGAATCATTAAGGTTGGATAAGACCTCTAAGGTTGTTACCTGTCACATTTCAAAAGCAAAACACAAAAGCATCCAAAAATTCTCCAGCAATCAGAGACAATTTCATTGCCAACATCTGAAAATCCCAAGGTTTCTATTGGCAGGATCAGCAGGTTTAAATGCAGGACAGGTCTGAAATCACTGCTCAGCAACCTGGATTTCTGAGCAGGAAAGCACCCAAAAAATGAAATCCCAATTTCTTTTACAACCTTTTCTTTTTTGGAGAAAGCAGAGCCCTAACATTTATGTTTGAATGCAGCAGCTTGCTCCACTCCCAGAGGCAGAAAAGAGGATTTTCCTCTGCCTTGGAAAAAGGCTCCAGTGGCCTCGAGGTGGCGACAGGATTGTGGATTCCAGGGCTGCAAATCCTAAAATTGAGTCAATCTGCATTATTTCTCCTTCCTAGAGCAACTCAGCCCTCCTAAATTTTGGAAATAAAAAAATTAATGGAAGAGACATTCTCAAATGCTTTTGCAGTTTGGGTTTTCAGACCAGGATTTAAGGAAATATCACCTCCACACTGATCCAGTATTCCCAAATTTCTCTCACCTGTATGTATATTATAATTAGACTGACTGGAAAACAATTGTTTGCAGTCCTGGTTAGCAGCATCTTTTTAAAATATTGTTATTTATGTGCTGAAACAGATTAATATCATGTTAAGGAGGGAAAAAAACACCACAATAAACTCATGCTAATACAAAAATTAAAGAAATGCAATGAAAAATTACAATTTCCAGGGGGAAAATAAACAATCTGCGTTTATTTTAGAGTGACTTTCTACCAGAAACAAAGTGTTTTCTCTGAAAGAGATGTACTAAAATGCTCTATTTCTCTAATATACATGAAAACAGTTTAAATGGCACAGAGGAAAAAGAATTTTTTGATCCAGAGGGCAATGTAAGGAAGGGAGGGATCTCAGCAGTATAAAATCTATCCAGAGTAAGTGGATTTTCAGGTGAAGCTGATGCTCATTGCTGTGCACTCATGTTTTGGTACTCATTTTCAAGAAGGAAAATCCAGTGGGCTTCAAGCCAGCCAAGTCTCAATGCCAAGGAAATTTATGGGCACAGTTCTTTGGAAGCCATCTCCCAGGTGTCACCTGCACATCCCAGCTGCCTAGAAGTGAATTCTCCTGGCTGAGCTACCAAAGAATTGCAGAAGTGTTTCTGCCACCACAAATCTTACTGCAGTTTTAATGTTTCCCCACTGCAAATAAAAGGCCTGAGAAACCTAAAATCAATTTACCTGTCATGGCTCTGATTTTCCTGTACCTGATTGATTTGGCTTGGTTCCTCCAGCTCAGCATTCACATGAGAGTTTATCAGAGAGGAGCTACAACCTGTATTCTTCCCACAGAGAAATGGAAATTTGTCCAAGATTTTGGAAATCAGCTGTTCAGAGCAATTGTGGCTGTGTTGATAGATGCTCTCATGAATATGTTCACTAAAACAATTCACAACTTTAAAATTAAAAAAAACCAGCAACTTGGCCAATGTTCAGCATACAAAGATACAATAAACAAGAAAGTTTTATTCTTATTTTCCTCCCCTTTTTAAGAACCCTCTGTTACAGCAGGGGTTAAATTGATGTGATTTTCCATACAATTATCCATACTTTTACTTCCCGACCCATCCAACTGCCACATCTGCCCCTCCCTAAACTTCTTCCAGACACGAATGTTTGCAAAATCCTCTTACAAAGAACCAAATGTTTTGCCCAGAACAGCTCAGTGAGCAGCACACACAATTACAATCACCTTAAATCTGTCCAGGGACAAGCAGAACCATATTCTGAGTCAGGCTTGCACACAAAGCCCATAACAATCCCATTAACTTGCTGAAGCACTGCTTTTGTGGCACTTATAACTCAGCAAAGATCCCTTATTTCAGCTATAAACAGCACCTGTATCTCCCAGATTAGGGCAGAGGGATGTATTTCAAGCCAATTTGAGCATGAAGATTATTGAGACCTTTTTGTTGATGAAGGAAAACTTCTGAGGCTTAAATAGAGCTCCAGACTGTTGCAGCTTCCACTGGTGCAACACAAAGTGATTGGTATGAGCTGTGCACATGACAGAAAATGGCATTTTCAGAGCGAGAGGATTGGGTCTGCTGGAGAGATAGAATATAAAAATGAAATGGAGACCAAAGCCCTTGGAAGCTGAGGGGAGCTGCAAAGATGAATAGCTGCTCACAAAGCTTTAACCCACCATGGAATGCAAATTGCACAAAGACAAAAGAGTCCAGAACTTCAAACTGAAGTGAGCCTCGAAGAGAAATTTCATTTATTTAATCCCCAGTAAACATAGCTGGCCATGGGGCTCAAATACCTCTCTCCTAATGCAGACCCAGCACCCTCCCTGAAATATTATTGGAACAGGCCTGCAAGTGAAGAGGAAAACAAGTTCTGGTCCACATGATTTATGCTCTGGCATTAGGGAGTAAATCCACTGAAATGAGTAAACATGGATACTGCAAGCACGAATCTCCAGGCAGTTTCAGTTGTGCTCCTTGGCAAAAAGCTCCAGAACCAACTGGCAAGAGGTTTATGGAGTGGGGGAGGTTCTCCTAATATCTGTGGGTTTGAACATTAAATTCTACATTTCCATAGAATGGAGAATGCCTGTATATTCATCTTATTACCATTAAAAGTTGCACTGAAAGCTGAAACAAAAACTATTTTTAAAATAAAACTAGTTGTGCCAAATTCTAGTTTTAAGTCTGAAGAGCTAAGCTTTCTCTGTTTCTTGAGAAGTGACTAAAGATTGCACCCATTAGTCTGAAAGCTTTCTTCAGGTACTGAATTAATTATTCTCAACAACCTATTTCAGTTTTGGTGGAATGACAATTTTTCCCAACACAACAATAATTCTCTAAAACCAACAAATACTACAGTTCAATTACCTGCATTGGTGTTCACCATCTCTGTTATGGCACATTTTACTTCACCTTCTTTCTACTAAAAGGTGTTTAGAATCCAAGTGAAGAGCAAGAACTTGTCAGTGGAAGCCTCCCTGAGCCTGAGGAGGAATTGGCTCCTTAAAGCATTCCCAAAAGGAATTCCAGCCCCACGTGTGAGGGACAAACAGACACAGCCCACGTGTCTCCAGCCCTCGGTGCTTCCCAGGCTGCTCCCACCAACCCATGGGCTTTGCAGATTGTCATGGCAACACGAATTTCTTTACAAGTGGCACCAGGATAGTAAATAAGCATATAAACCCTCCCTGGAGCTGGCAATAATGTCCCTTAAGCTGGCAGTAATGTCCCCTAAGCTGGCGTGCCCTCCCTCAATGACAAACATTGCAAGGGTGTCAGTGGCACGTGGGAAATCCACAGGCAGGGCAAAATCCTGTTAAGAGCCTCTAGAAAAGCACTGGGCAAGGGAAGGAAGCAGCTCTTAAACAGCAGCACTGAGCCCTGCTCACCCAGAGAGTTCAGCTCTGCTGGCAGGAAAGGCTGGCACAGCTGGCACTGTTCACCTGGACAGGAGAAGCTCTGGGGTGACTGAACTGTGCCTTGCAGGGCCTGAAGGAGCTGCAGGAAAGATGGAGAGGGACCTTTTACAAGGGATGGAGGGACAGGACAAGAGGAAATGGTTTCACATAGACAGAGGGCAGGCTTGGATGGGATATTGGGAAGGAATTCCTCCCTGGGAGAGAGGTGAGGCCCTGGCACAGGGTGCCCAGAGCAGCTGTGGTTGCCTCACCCTTGGGAGTGTCCAAGGNGAAGGAGGATCCAGATCCATTGATTGTGAAACCAATGAGTTTTAAAACACAAATGCTCAGGAACCGTGGGAAGGACAACATGAATTTTTAATGTGCACCCTTGGCAGGAGGACATCAGTTGGACAGGGCTGGGAGCAGCCTGGGACAGTGGGAGGTGTCCCTGCCATGGCAGGGGTGGCACTGGGTGGGCTGTAGGGTCCCTCCCAGCCCCAACCACTCCCTGACTCCACACAGATGCTGCAGGTGGAGCAAAGCCCAGGGTGTGGCACAGGATCAGGGCACCAGAGCACTGCTGGGGAAGGCAGGGGGCACCTGCAGCTCCAGCCCCACACCCGGGGGTGAAACACCAGCTCAAACCAGGCAGAACAAAGCGGGGCCACCCCTGTGCTGAATAAACACGGCAGAGAATTCCCTGTCCTGGCTAGGAGGAGCTGGGGCACCTGGGGCTCAGCTGGACCCAGCCTGGATTGCTGGATTCACTGCAGGCTGAGCCTGCTGGGAGGTGCTAACAAATATCTGGGAGTGTGCCAGAGAATCCTGCCCTTCCCTGTGTGCCAGGGCTCATTTCTCTGCTGACCTGGGGCCACCTCTGCTGCAGGTGCAGCTGGAATTCTGCAGCCAGCACTGACACCACTCTCACAGCCCTTCCACTTCCCATCCATGCTGCCACACAACACAAACACTGTCAGGTCCAAAAGACAAAACATGATCAAATTTTCGTCTAAATTTTAAATCGAGGGAAAGAATATTTTTCCTTCCTTCCTTTTTCCTTTTTGTTTTGTTTGGTTTGGGTTTTAGGGGTTTTTTTGGTTTTTGTTTTTCTTTCTGTATAAATATTACTTGTTTAAAGCAAACATTACAGATACCTCAGATGCCCCAAGGAAATCACCTGAAGGAGCCCCTCTATTGTCTTCTATTCAATTTAATTTTATTTTTTATTTAAACAAAATACATGTCTAAAGTAAGCAGAGATTTTTTTAAAATTACGCTGACACATCTTCAGTAAGCAGATTAAAAAAATTCATTTTGACAAATATTCCCAAACTCCTTTCTGTCTATTTCTCAGGATCCATTTAATAATGTAATAGCCTCAGGAGAAATACTGTGTAATGTCTTTTACAGTGCCAAAGCAGATCAGTAAAATGCTGTCTGCAACCTGTCAGGTTCTATAGAGATTGTGTCACTTTTCCCCTTCAATATCACACAAATGATGGACAATAACTCTTTTATTGTAATCCTCTGTCACTGGAAATAAAAAACCCACAAACTTAATCCATTATTTCCATGTTCTTCTCTATAATAGAAACAAAAACCAGGCAGATTTCCTGGTCTGAGCACTTCTTTCCTCCTCGGTTGCATATTCTGCTATAAAGACAGCAATCATCTGAATGAATAATTTCTCTGTTAATTCTGCCTGAGATTTAGATTTGGAATGAGCAAAGAACCAAAAAACGGCTAAATCCCATTAAATTTGTTCCCACTGAACTGGTGGCAACGCTCTTGTCCCTCAGTGGCAGAAGCACCAACTACAACTGGCTCTGAAAATCCTCATTTATCAACCAAAGTACTTTCCAATCCAAAAACTGATCTGTTCCAACACACAGCATGGCTTCACAGCCCCGTCCCCAGTTCCACATCTCCAGTGAGGAACTGGGTAACTTCCATTTCTTTAGTTCTTTGCCAGCTATCTTTTCCTCCTCGTTTTAAATCAAAAGTTGCATTTAACAGAGGGAAGTCAGCAGACACATCCATTTCATGGCACTGAAGGCTTTGCACCTGGATATCTGTAATATTTCCTTGCATTTCCTCCCTTCTCTGCACTGCTGTGCAGGACATCCACTGCTTCCTGCACATCCCACACGCCTGGAACGTTCTACCTGAGCAAACATTGGGATCTGGCAGAGGCAGATTCCTTCCCAGGTTGTGTTGGGAGCATTTCCTCTCTCATCTCCATCAAGGAAAAGCCAACACCATTGATCTCTGCAGCCAAGAGAGGCCAGGGACAGGGTGTTGGATTAAGCTCTTTTCTGACCCAGAGATGGGGTAACTGAGAGGCATTTTGAAAACTTTTACTCCATTTTCAGTCTCATGAGAAGGGTGAGACAATACAGGTCTTATAATTCACACTATCACAATCAGAAGCTATTTCTTCATTACAAAACACCATAAGCATTTCCTGGCCTATCAGCTTTTTGCCACACCCTGCTGTAGATGCCTTAAAGCCAATCACCTAAAACTACCCCTCGTGGGTCCTACTACAATGCATCTTTCATAGTTCTATTTCTCTAAAGTATCTAGTCTTATTTACAAGGCCATCCTTTGAAACTTGTTTCTAGTTCAATTTTCTTCAGCAATATCTGTCCTATTCCATGGCATTTCCAAGTCAGCATTTCTTATCCCAAGGTTTGCACACAGATGCACACACTGTGTGAGCCTTCTGTCAGGCTTGGAGAATTCCCTACAAATTTACTTCCCACAAAGGGATCTGTGCAATCCCCCAGCAGTCACCTGAGTTCAGACTCCAAACCCAAGGGACTCTTGCAGTTTTTCCCAGGCAGAGAGGCACACAGGGATGCAGCCACGGTCCTACCTGTGGGTCGGAGAGCCGGGAGATGTCGGGGTAAAGGTAGAACTTGATGCCCTCGGAAGCGCCGGGTAACGTCACGCCCCGAATGAGGAGGATCATCAGCATGATGTAGGGGAACGTGGCTGTCACATACACAACCTGGGGGAGGACACAAACATCACAAAAGGATTTTCTTCCAGCTGCAGCAAAACCACCTTCTTTTCACATCTGCTGGAGGGAAAGTGCTTTGGGTGCCTTTGTGCAGGTGGTTTTTGTCCTCCAACCATATTCCCTTCTAAACTCTTCGGGGTTTGTGGGAGATGCCAGCACTTTTTTATAGAGATTGGGAAGTTCTCTGGAAGTGTATTATTTCCAAACACATGATAACAAGTAATTGATTACATATAACAATACAAGCAATGGATTCTCAGTCACCCCAGAATTACTAAACTGATTTCTCTTCAGACTGCTCTGCCTGCGTGTCTGGATTTCAGGAATAAGCATTTCATCAAGCCCAAAGGTTAAATTCTATCCATATCTCCTTGGGATTTGATAGAGAACCCTTATCTTACAAAGAACCTTCAGGCAAAACTTCTGAGGTGCTGAACTCCAACAATTTCTGTTTTCACATACATGGCCACACTTTTTTTTTTCCCAGAAATCAGTTTGTTCTCTGCATGGGGAGCAACAGGAAACCTGCAAGAAGTCACATTTTTCAAAGGAAAAATGGAGCAGAATTGGTTCTCTTTCACAATCTCAAACCTGAGAGCAGCACAAGGCTACTCAAACTCAGAGAAGGAATAAATAATAAATTCCATGGCACTATCAATATTTTCTTTATGTGATAACCATCTCTCTATAAATTTAACTCTCTATAATTTCCTGTGGCCACTTCCACCTGTGTTACTCTTACACCTGCCTTGCACCAGTCAAAATTAGTTAAGCTGCAAGAATGGAAAAAAAATCATTTGGTGAAAAATACAACCTCAGAAAAGATGTGTTTTAAACTGAGGAGCCCAATATCTGTCTCCTATGTAAATGAAAGGGATACATGAAAGAATGACCTGTGGAAAGGATTCTCAGACATATTTTTGTAATTAATGAAGTGAAATTGGATTTTCAGACTATTTAACCCCAAACAGTAAATGATCTCATGTGCCTCATCAGGTACCCTCAAAAATGGAGGAACTCTTTTACTTCAGCAGGTGAGTGCACTGTGCTGGGAGAGAGCCATTAATTCCCATTTTCTCCCCCTCCCCAGGAGCTCCTGAGGTGAGGCAGGATGGGGAATTTAGGAATCAGTGCCATTATTAGCATCATCATCACATCTGTGGGGCATTAAAAGTTTCCTGAATTGTTTTCTTTTCTTTCAACACATCGAACCTCTCTGAATATCAATGTGAACACAACTGTCTCTAATTACACCACATCCTGTTTTAATTGACTTTAATTGCTTGATATGTTAATTTGCATCCCAATGCTCAAAATGCTTTTTTTAAACCCTTGTCAGAGCCATGCCAATGTTTAAGCAGTTGGAAACAAAATAAAAATTTCTGGCAGGCGAGTTTTTGCACCAAGTTCTCCTCTCACAATGTGCTTGAAAGCAAAATTTACAATGATATTTAGGCATACAAGTAGGTGGAAATGCACCCAACAGCTCTGAACCATCCTTGGGTGCTTAACTGAAAGTACACTGGAACCAAAGATCCTGAGAATGGATATTTTATTGGCTGCCACGAGCTCTAAGTATCAAAGAATAGGAAATAAGGTGAGTAGCAAGTACTGGAAATTTAAATACCAAAACCTTAAAGAGGCTTAGATGTCACTCAAAGTCAATATATAGATATCCAGGTACCTATGAAATGATTTCATGAGTAAGGCACCATAAAGATTTTGAGAACTGAACTAGATTTCAGTTTTATCTTTTCATACCTAAATATCTTAACAGCACAGATGTGTGGCTGTGTTCCAATTTGTCCCCTGGGACTGCTGAACTTGTTGTCCTAAATGAAAAGGTGTTTTTGTGAACACTCCAGGCAGATCTCTGCAGGGTGAGGGGGATCAGCCTTTGAGGATAAGTAGAAGAAATTCAGGCTAACCCTGCTGAGAATAAGGAGGAAGATTTCCATGCAGTGAGCTGAGCCCCAAGCCATGGAAATCTCAAAGCCCCAGGTCAGATTTCTTTGGCCAAAGCTCCCACAGACCACAGCAGCCTGAGCTTCACACACTTCCTCACAGCAGCATGAAGCAGGGAACCTTCCTCCTTTGCTTGGCTCTTGCTAAGAGCACACAACCAGAATTCCTGAACTAAACATCACTTGGGGGCCAGGAGGGTGATGGAACTCTCCCCTGCAAGCTGCAGTGTTCGAGCTTGTTTGCACTATAAGGAACCAAATGTACTTTATAAATGGGATAAAATTTATTATCTTGATGCTTCAGGAAATTACTGGCTTGCTAAGCCCTGTCCCTAAAATCCTCTACTGCTCCATTGGGCTGTAAACATGAGGAATATCAATGCAGGAATTGCCAGAGATTTGCCAGAACTCAAAGTGTTTATGGAAAATCAGACCTGCCCCTATGCCCTGCTCATCCTTATTTTTCACAGAGTGTTTTAAGCCTGGTGTAATTTATTTCTTTATTCATTTATTTGAAACCATGAGCATGGAGAACCAGTGTGAAACCCCAACTGTGCCCACATTGCACTACACTCCTGGGTGGACAAACTGCTCAGGAACCAAAATTTCACCCTGTGATGCAAGAAGGAAAAGAGTAATTTTTATCCAGGAGAACAAATTGGCACAAATACAGAAATAGAATAATCATACCCCTGCCTGGCAGCCCTTCTCTCTGAGTAGCCACACCCAGGAACCAGAAATTTGGGCAGGATTTCCATCAAAAGTTTTCAAATTGTCTCACAAGCCACAGTCAAAGCAGATTTGGCCTCACTGATATTTGCCAGTTTCACAAATTCTGACTTCCTAGATGGTACCAGCAGATGATAAACTAGATAAAAGATTTTCCTTTTCAACTGCCATGGGATAGTGTGAAATACTCCATGCAGCATTGTTGGGAAAAAAGGCTTTTGTTCGTCTGACTCTGCACCATCTACAGAGCTACAAGAGACAACTGAAAAGGGAGACTTTCCACATTAATTGGATTTACAATGCTATAAAGGAATGACAGCTGATTCACAAGGTTTTTAAAAGCACGTCAAAAGGGGGAGAGCATTTGAGGTCCACCTACATTTTAAAAGTAAAATTTCATATGCAGAGAAAGAAACACAAGCAAAAGCTCATGAGAACACCAGGAAAGTGGATTTGTATAACTGGAATGAGGGGAGGGGTTAGAATCAGCACAATGGCTGATTTTTCTATTTTCTCTGTGTGTTTCATGGATTTATTCAGCATCATCTTCTCTTTGTCATCTTTGTTTGTCCACAGAGGGAATCTTGCTCCAGAATAATTCTGGTAAACCATCCTTAACCAGATGGCCTATGAACTGCAGAATCCCTTCTAAATTACCACTGCATCATGTGTGAGTGCAGGAATAAATTCAAACCCCAACAGCAAAGAAAATTTCATGAGATTTGAGGTCTGGGAAATAAGTATCAGAAAGGAAATATTCATTGGGAATGAAAATTCAGTGAGATAAGCCACAAAAGAGGGGCCAGGAGAGGACACTGGGTGAAGGGATGGGAGAACCTGAGTGACCACAGGAAGCAAAAGTTTCCACATGAAATAATAACTGCAGAAAGGAAGAATTCCAGCACCACATCACACTGAGGTCATTGCCTGGGACACAGAAAAATCCCTACCTGGCAGAGCTGTGCAAGCCCCAGGTTTTTTCCACACAGTGGTCAAGGCAATAAATAAATAAATGAAAGTCTGAGCCCTGCTGGAATGGTTTCCTTCACAAGTCAATGAAAAATTCACTCCAAAATTCAATGAGTCAATTAAAAAAACCCCAAAAATCCAAATCAAAATGTTCTGTTTAATTTTGGTTTGGCATTCTTTTAACTGAATGGGCAGAAGGGATTTCTCTCTTGAATGAAAAAGGCTTCAACAAGCCCAACTTGTTATTTAGAAGCTTAATCCCACATTAAAAATGGGTGAAAAAACCTATTTTCCATATTTTTTGCAGCACAAATTATTCTTTACATTGGGTCTGACTTTATACACTTTTCAGCACTTCCCAAATTTCCTTTCAAATATTCTGTGTTCACAAAACTGCCTGCCTGTAGTCCAAAGTTCCAGAAGGAAGAGAAGTTATGGTGGAAGGCTGAATCCAAAGTGCTCTATCAGAAACCCAGGCATGCAGCTAAAATTGGAAAACAATGAGAAAGCACCAAGGGCAGACAATATCCATGCACAGCAGCAGCTCATTTTCCCAGCTGAATTGAGGGAACAATTCACTTCCATGATGAGCTGCTTCTCCCCATAAATATTCCTTAAGCAGCAGCAAGTTTTCTAAATATGTGTAATTTCCGAGCTTGTTCCAGTAGCTGGGTTTGCTTCCAGCTTGCCCAGGAGAACTAAAATCAAGATCTGTCTTCTTTCTGCTAAAATTGCTCTTCAGGCTTGGTAGTTCTTTAGATGAGGTCTACAGACCTCCTACTTAATTAAAAAAAATCAGTGTATTGTCTAGAGCTAATGTAAAGATAGATTTCCTTGTATTTGAGTAAAAATTCTCTTATTACTAGATCCTGCCCCAAAACATTCATTTGTAAGACAAGCAAGAACAGAATATGGAGTCAAAAATCCCAGTCATGGAGACCAGAACACACAAAAGTACCCATAGAAAATGTAGAAAGAGTGAATTTTATCCCATTATTGGAATAATTTATGTGAGCACCTGCATTTAAACACCATAATAAATTAAATTAAAAATAAATAATAATGGAAAATAAGTTAATTCTTAATAAATTATTAAGAATAAATAAATAAATAATGGCAAATGCAGATAACCAGATTAATTCTTGATACATGCACAGCTTAATAATGACCTAATCAGTGACAAATAATGTGCCAACAGCTTCAAAAACAGGGGGAGTGATCATAAATAATGGGCTGGATCCTGAAAAAAATTACCTTAAGTCACAGTTCCTTTTACTTCAAGGACTCATTCCAGCCTGAATAGGCCTTGGTCAAGTTCAAAGTACCAAATTCACAGTAAAATTTACACATGGTACCAATCAGTTCAGATTGTGGTGACTGCTCTGAAGTGTTTTTCAATGTTCACAAGTGAATCCACACTAAAAAAGGATCAACCTGAACTAGAAACTGAGCGACTGTTGGAAATGTCTCATTCACGTTATTGCATTTTTGCTGTCATTAAATACCAGAAAGAAAAGCATTTATCTATTTCATAGATCAGTACCTAGAGTAAATACAGCTCAGGTATAAATAAGCTCCTCCCAGTGCTTCCTCAGTCTCCAAATTTATATTTTCCACACCCAACATTAATCCTCCACTCGCCAACTGTTCTTAGAGGAGTTGTGGTGATGAAAAATTGAAGGCTGCAACGACCCTCAACACAACAGACCCAAAATGTGCTCTCCATTTGTTGGAAAGTGTGTTCCTCACGTTGTGAACGTGCTGCTACCACTCTGCTCTTACAAAAATGCCAACATTGTAAACACGGCGTGCCCAAAACAGCTCTGGGAGGCTGGGGAAGGGCTGTGCTGGAATTCTCAAAGGCGGAAAACCTTGAGCAAAACCAGCACTACAATTTGGCAAGCACACACAGCTCTCCCAGGGGAAACACAAAAGCAGAATCCCAATGCTAAAATCCTGGTGCTATTGTCCCTGGCACCTGGAATGTCTCTGTTGGAGGTTTTTTCTTTAAAAGCAGTGGATGTTTTGGCTTTTGTGGGGTTTTTACCCAGAAAAGAAGATTGATTGAAGTTTATTATTTTATCTCCACCATTAATGGTAATGATAAACCAGTGAAATAACAGCATCCTATAACTGTAATTTGATTTTTTGTTTAACATTCAAGGGCACAAAGAGGAAGAGCTGCCCTCTGGTTGTGGGCAGGGACAGGAAGACTGACGGGGAGGAAGCAAAGTTCAGCATCTTGGCTGAGCTCATCACTGCAAGCAAAGTGTTTATGTAGAGCTCCCATCAAGGAGGGAATTTACAGAGCCACAAATATCTCAGAATTAAAGACTTCTATTTAATCAAGTAAAAGTCAACTTTAAAAATCAATCAGGAAGAATTTTAAATATAAATTAGGACTAATTAATCAACTGAGGGTTGGTTTTTTTTTTTCCACTTTGTAAAGGTGTTTAAAATGTACAAGTTTTTATAAAACAAAGCTGTTCCTTTCCAGAACCTTCTAGTATTTTCAGAGCTCTCAAGACCACCTAATTTACCTTCACAGACCAACCTGATACTATGAGTTACACATATACCCAGAAGTTTGCATTTTGCTTTAAAAAATGTGCAATATGGGATGACTATTCCCCATAGCAACCCCATTTCTGTGAAAATAATTCAGAATTAATCCACAGCAGCACCTGAATTTCCAGTTGTGTAATTGTTTTTAAACAGGAATTTTTACTTACTCTAGACAGACCTTCCAGTTCTCACTCCTCAGGTCCTGACCCATCCTAAAAATGTTTAACCTTCAAGCAGCTAGAGATGCAAAGGTCAGGACAGGGCAGGAGGTGATTTTTCCTGTCACTCCAAAATGTGTAAGATCTTAAGTGTGCATTGGAATGAACTCAAAATTTTTGGCCAACTCCTTCTCCTGGTTCAGGGTTTGTTTGCCCTCTGACTCTTCCTGGAGAACATGAAAATTGGGTTTCCTGGAAGAGTGTTCTCCTCATGGAATTATTAGATTCCCTGAAATTATTAGTTTCAGTGAATCAGCATTTTCCAGTAAAATCAGGATTTACCAGAGCATTCCTTATCATCCCCAGCTTAGATTCCTGCTTGATTTTCCTCACTTGTCATTCAAAAAACCCCTCAAACAAACAAAAAACAACAAAAACACACTACCAAATGAAAATCAGCACTGAGGTAAAAAAAAATGCTGGATGAAGTCTGGGAAGTGGAAGCAATGCTGTGACCAAAGGATTATAGGGGTGGTTTTCCAGCCAGAAAAAGGTAAAAAAGGTGGCCTCAGAAGGTAAAAGGTGCCAGCTGGAAAAGATCAATGTGTCAGCCACACTCTGCTGTCACCAAATAAATGCATAACATTTCAAATAATTGCAAATATTAAAAATATGGAACATTAATTCAATGGTAATAAAAATTTTCTCCAGAATTTTGCACCAAAACTAATCATATGTGAGACTTTCTGTGAAAATTATCCTATCAATCCTCCAAGCACTCCAGCAGGTTTGGTAGTGGCCATCTCTAAATCTAGCAGTCACTTCTGCAGTTTGCTGGGCACCACAGCAATATTTAATCTTGTGCAGTAAATGCTGGGGAAAAAAAAAAGATTTGTAAACTGGCAGGCAAAGATGCCCTATAGCACAGCCACACCTCTTTGTCTTTTGATGATTTTTGTAATCATGAAGCTGAAGGAGAAGGGTCAGACCTCACCAGGATGGGCAGTGGAGAGGCAGCTCTGATTTCTGCTCTGGGACAGGGACAGGGACAGGCTGGGCTGGGCCAGGGGGGGTCAGGGTGGATCTCAGGGAAAGGCTCTACCCCAGAGGGTGCTGGGCACTGCCCAGGCTCCCCAGGGAATGGTGGCATTCCCAGGGCTGCCAGAGCTGCAGGAGCTCCCAGGGATGCCCAGGATGGGATTGTTGGGGTGTCTGTGCAGGGCCAGGAGCGGGACTGGGTGATTCTGGTGGGTCTCTCCTAACTCAGGATATTCCCCGATTCCATGAATTGTCTTTTCCCTTCCAACCAAAACTATTCTGTGATTCTATTGGGAAGTCCAGGACTTTTGTAGGAGAACAGAGAGCTCACATGTCTGTGGGAGAAGGTGTGTTTGTGTGCCCCTAGCATGACAGCCCAATTCCTGTCAGCCCCTGAGCAACACCAGCTCTTATCTCCATGGTGACAGCTGAGCGATGGATGCACCATGCAGCATTTGCAACACCGCTTGTGCACTAAATATAATAACAAAAGTATAATAAATAGCCTCACCACTCAGACTAACAAGCATCCTTATCATCCTGACCCCGATTCTCCACATTTCCCTTCCCTCTGGCTACTCCACCCCCCTAACGCAGTTAGTCACACCTTGACTGAGCGTTTATTGCTCTGTAACTTCCCTCTAAGCAGCCTCTAAATGCAGCTGCTAAATCACCTCAAGGCTGGCTTGTAGGACACCAGTGTGACAGTGCTGCAATTAATTTGTGGGTTTGAGAAGAAAAGGTGGCGTGATGCATAGAAAAAATGAGAGGGATCACACGATAAAACCCTTGGGCTGGAAGACAGGTGACTGAGGAGTACGTGACTGCCGCTGATTTATTTTTCTCTCTTAGGGAAATGCTTTGATCTCTCAGCTCTCCCTTCAAGCCCTGAGCTCGGCAGAGATCCCCAGGTGGCTGCTCTGGGGATGTAAAGGGGCTCTCCCTGGGGAGCAGAGACCTCTCCCTGTGCTCATCCCACACTTGGAGCGCTGAGATTCCAACCTCAGCAAGGCACTCCAGGGACAAGGGACACACAAACCAAAGCACAAAAATCCTCACTGACCTCGACCACTGCAATTCTCCCAAACACATTTGACACCCACAGGAAAGAACCCAGAATTTTTTACCACACTCAATCAAGAGCCTTACACTTTCTACAACACAGCCATCTAGTATTTGTCTGAAGTGTCTGTTTTCCATGACACAATCCAGCTTACACAGGATGTTTTGAGTTTCTTCCTTTCTTTCTTGGAGCACACAGGTTTTTTCCAGCAGCAGGAGTGAATAGCAGGTGCACAGCAGCCAGCTCCCTCCTGGGGATGTGTTTTAGTTACCAGCCCAGCACCAGCAGCTGCCTGAGGCTGCCTTTGTTGCTCGTGAGGCAATTTATTTCATTTCACTAAGCTTTGCCATTCTGGGGAGTGAGTTTGGATCTGAGCCACGGGAGCTGACACTGGGGTGGGATACAGGACTCAAGTTTGTAAATCTCACAAGAGCAGCCTTGTAAACAAAACTTGTACTACAAAGACATCTTCACACTGGAGATAAAGCCAGAAATGTGGAGTTTGCTGGCTGCAGAAAGCAGAGAGTGCCTTCCCACAGGCAGGAATTTGGTTTAATACAGCCTTGGCAAACAGGGTCGTGGGATGGATACCTAAAACTGCAGTTAAGGAGCCAGTCTTAAAGCTGGACAGATGAGCAGGAGCTGAGGACAAACGACCTGTGTGAAAATAGGGGATTGTAGCTATTCTGTTTCATGGGAAGAAATATGAAATTGGAGCAGCATTAGGGAAGTCGGAGCTATAAATGTTTGTGTATCCCATCTGAGGGACCCTGTGTGCTCCTGCAGAAGAAAAGGTGCAAATAATATTCCAAATGCACAAAGCAAGACTCAAGAAAAGCAATATTCATTGCAATTTCTGTGCAGAAATTCTGTGCACACATAGAGAGCAGGACATGGCAACCACACAGTTTTGGGAAATGCAGCTTTGGAAACCCCTCAGTTGTAAATCCCAGCCAGCAGCAGTGCCCTGCACCTGCAGGAATAATATTTTAACCCTGACACGTGCATCAACAATGATAATGAACTGGAAATGTCATATTTTGGCTCCTGTTGGGTGCTCTGCTGCAGGGAATCATTCATTGATTACAGGGAAGGGGGGAAGAGGATGGGTAAGGAAGGGCAGGTTCTGAGCCACGGAGATCACACTCTGAATAAATGACTGCACCTGTCACATTTCTGAAGCATCTTTGTTGGGTCAGTGTCATTTTGATAATGAGCTAAAAGTTCCTGGTAGCCTCAATGGCAAAAAGAAGCTGAATTTGTCACCTTTAGCCAAGCAGTGCATTTTTCCTCCAGGGATTGCTGCGTTCATCTGTGCCCTGGGGCTTTCCCTTTAATTTTGCAGCAATTTTCCCTGCATTGCCACAGCAAATATCCCAGCCGGCCCTCCACCCTCTGCTCCTCCCTGCTTTGAGTTCACAGAGCAGGTGATTTCTCTGCCCAAAACCCTTCCCACCTGCATGTGCCCTGAGCTGTCCCTCAGTGCCCTGAAACACTTTTTACTCTCTTCACCTGTGGATCAGGGCTTAGATCCACCCAAAATATTCATATAAAAGTGGATTTCCCCACTAAGGTGCAGCTGGGAAGGACTGAAATCATGAAGACACGATTTTGACTGAAGTTTCCCATATAAAACCTTCCCCAGCTGTCAAACAGGTCGGGAAAACCACCGAGAAGCACAAAAATCAAATTTTTTTTAACAAACCCGAGGTGTCCTTAAATGCTCAGAGCACAGGAGAGTGGAAAAAAGAACCAGTTTAGAAACCTCAGGGAGAGGAGGCGGCGGGCAGGAACTCTGCATGCATCTCATGAATGTTCTACTTTCCCCCTTTGAATACAGACATCAGCCTTGGCCACCGCTAAAGCCTCACCATGAAGGGCCATTCTTTGCTGTTACTTCAGCCTGAAACAAAAGACACTTCAGGAGATACAATCCTTGCTGCCCAGTTCCTTTTCCTGGGCTCCTACAATGGGCCCTAGTTTTTTTTTTTTTTTTTTTTCCCTTCCACACATCTTTCTCTTATTTTTTTTGTTTCTGTCCTTTTGCTCCTTCTTTCTGCCTCATTGAATCCATTAAGGCCTTTAGATGGCCTGCTATTGAGAAATAAATTTTCTTTGGGACTAGTGACTGAGTCTTAACTGCTGGCAGGCAAGGCTTAACTCCTGAGGGGAGGGAAAATGATGGGTAAAACATAGAAAAAACCATCTCTGAGTTCGGGCTCTTCAAGCACACTGGATACCCAGCAGTGTCTTGCTCCTCAAGGAAGAGGAATAACCTAATCCCAGGAATTTTCCCACTTCTCTCATGCATTAATCTTGACACACTGAGCTCTCTTTCTGCTTGTATTCCCCAGCAGATGAATATATTCCCTTATTTTAGGTGCACATGCCAGGGATTTTTGCAAATCTGGAAATGACAAGGCCTCAAGAGAGGCTCTGCTATGAGGGAGGTCCTCAATTAACACAGAATTACCCCCAGTCAGAAATATTAGCACTGTTCAGGTCTATTTTTTTAAATTATTTTATATTTTTTATTGTTTTCCATCACGGAATTGTTGGCCCAGTTCCATAAGTGTAAATCTAGTGCCTGTGCATGCAGAAACAGAAATCCAAATCTCACTTGATTTTCTTCCTCAGCTTATACCCCAGAAGGAGCAAAAGACATATTAGCTCCCCTTATTAGGGATTTCTCCTGCTTTGTGACTCAGGGACTGGAGACGACTACAGAAGTTCTGTGACTTTTTCTGGCTGCTGTTACAGACTTGCTGCAAATCTTTGGGTAGAGTAGGTGGGCTCCAAGCCTTACAGAGAGGTGAGCAATTAAATGCAACCAGCTTTAAAGCTTAAAAAAGATGTTGTTCTTTGGAGAAACCATTGAAACTTACTGCTTTGTATTTGAAATTCTTTGTTTTAAGCAGAAAAAAGATCCCATTTGAAAAGAACAGATATAGGGCTGAGTTATTTGGTTCTCCTCATTACATTTTATAATTTTTTATTATCAAAATATTATGAATATCAGTAAGATTGAGCATAGTTATGGGGCACATCATTCATGGTGTGGTAGATTATTTCAAAGCCACCAAAGCCCAGTTCAAACCAAGAGAGCTAAAATTCATCTCAGGACAAAAAACCTTCAAAGTTCTGAGAGTGACAGAAATCATTCACAAAATATAAAGAAATATGAGCTGGAAGTATGGGGAGGGGTGGGCAAAAATAACTTATTATGTCTGGATAATTTCTGGGGATGTACATCCATGAACCATCCCCTGCTCCCCTCCAGCCAGAGGAGGGAGCAGAACTATAAAAACAGAGCTAAGGGGGAATATTTGGAGTTCAATAGTGAGAGGTGACACCACAATCACTCAGCCAGCAGGGTCTGGGAGCTCCCATTTGGCATTTCAAATTGTTCACAAAAATTCTGGGCGTTCTCCTCAACAGCAAAATGAAAAATAAATTATAACCGAAAGTTACCTACAGTTGCAGCTTTATCTTATATATTTAATTTAGTAGTG
Organism: Ploceus nigricollis; assembly: GCA_013399945.1. NCBI lineage: Eukaryota > Metazoa > Chordata > Aves > Passeriformes > Ploceidae > Ploceus > Ploceus nigricollis. Next base: position 199,936 of record VXBC01007850.1, on the reverse strand, counting down.
CACAGTTCAATTTGTTGGAATAAACTCCCAACAGGTCAAGGGTCTATTTTATATTGAATTATTCAAAACTGCAGCCTGGGACAGGTGGTCCTCAAAAGCATCATAAAATGAAAAAAAACAGGGCTCTTTACCTTTAGTTACATGTTGTTAAAATGTGAGTGTGAATTAAGGATATCTTAGTACACTTCCTTGGCCACCTCAATTATTCATTATAAATGGCCCAGTGATTGTTTCCTGCCCATCACATTGACAGATTAACAATAATGCCAAAACCCCTTTTCAGGACATTTTTCTGTTATTGTTAAGAGGATTCTGTGTCAAGATGTCCCAGCAAACAGGCTGTACCTGTTCTCTTTCATCTCTGGTTTTTTGACAGGTGTAATTAATATAGACTTCCAAAAATGTCCTGCCACTAACCTGGCCCTCCAGTGCCTTCAGCTCAGCAAAGCAGAGTGCTCCATGGCACTAATTAACGAGTGAGGAGCAGTGCAGCATTGCAAAGGGCAGCAGCTGTGCAGTTAGGAGATGAATTGCAGGGAATCACAGAATAATTAAGGCTGGAAAAGACCAGCCCTTGACCCAGCTCTGCCAAAGCCACCACTGTCCCCAAGTGCCACATCCACGTGTCCTTTGAATGCTTCCAGGGGTGGGGATTAAACCACTGCCCTGGGAGCCTCTTCCTGTGCCTGGTCCCCTTTTCAGGGGAGAAGTTTTTCCCAATATCCAGCCTAAACCTGCTGCAATCCGAGGCCATCTCCTCTCATCCTGTCCCTGGTTCCCTGGGGGCAGAGCCCAGCCCCACCTGGATGCACCCTTCTGCCAGGTCATTTCAGAGAAATAAGGTCCTCCTCGAGCCTCCTTTTCTCCAGGCTGGACATCCCCAGATCCCTCAGGGAGTTCATCTTAAACCCCTCAGACTGATCAGAGCTTCAAATGCACTCAGCAGCCTCTTCAGGACTCTGGTCTAAGTTTTGTATGTAAAGGTCAAATTAAATGCTCAAAGCAGGAAATAGCTGGAGGTCAGAATGGAATCTAACTAATTTTCCTGAATGGACCTTTTAGAGAACATTACAGGTGAAGGCAATAGGCACAATCACAGGGAAAAGAGAAAAAAATCAATAGCAAAAGAGTAAAATGAGAAGTGATGCCCTCATTTGCACATATTCAACCCAAAATCCTGCTTCCTGTGGTACCTACAGCAGCAGAGTTGTTCCTTTGAGAAAAAAATAAGTTCTCTGCTTTGCTCTGGTGTTTGTAACTTTTCCAGTGGGGTTGTGTGGAAAGTGAAACACTTTAATGAAGGTGACAAGGACAATATCAGAGCCCCTCATCCTTTTATGTTTCTATTCAAGAGCTACACCACCCAGAAATCCTGCCAGGCGATTTCTCAGGGTTTACAACGATGAGCTGCAAACTGAACAGTGTCCCTCTAGAGATGCAGTGGATATCCAGTGATAGATCAGGTGAGAAGGCATGAAGGAGATCCTGTGCAATCATGAAGCTGTTATTTTTTTGACTCACAGGACTATTTAATCAAGCATCTTAGCTCATGTTTCTGTAGAGAGAGGAGCCACAGCAGAGCTTTTTCTCACATGGCACAGCAAAACCTGCCAGCAGAGCTCTCTGGGCTGTGGCTAACACAGCATCTGCAGGGTGGAAAGGGGTAAAAAGTGGCTGGCAGAGCCCCAGTATTATCAAAGGCTTGATGAGAGCGTGCAAGACGTTTGCAAATTTGATTATGACCTGAACAGCCAAGCAGATTTATTTTAGAGTGATCCACAGCCTCTTGGCTCTGGGTCTACAGCATCCCTGCTCCCAGCTCTCACCACCACCCTCTGTATTTACCAGCCTCTGCTCCTGGGGCAGCTCTGAAATATGTCACATTGAGAGGCAGCTTAAATTCAACACCTTCTAACATCAGCAGGAAGTGGAAATTCAGGGAGCTGAGCACAAAGAGAAGGAAAGGATCAAAATATTCAGAAGTCAGAATCAGACAGAATAATATTCAGTGATTATGGCATGTAGAGGAGTTCCAGGAAATGTTGAAGAATGGATTCCTGGGAGGTTTTTCTCTCTTGCAGCTGGTTCTGCACAATGAGAAGGATTTCTCATCATTTACTAACCAGTAACTAGTGCAGAAGTAAAAATCACAGTGCAAGAACTATTTGAGTTTAGCTCTGGCAAAAGAATATTTGCATGATGTTAGCAAGAACCCGTTCAAAAAGACCCAAAATATATGAGAATTGGTCTCAGTGTTCATGCAATCACTGATATTCTAATACTCAATAAAATCCTGGAGGGAGAATATTCCTTGAACACTTCACATCAGAAAATGCTGGCTTGGTGTTGAGTCATAACATGACAAAACCTCATTTACAGTTTAATTAATGTGCTGTGGGTGGGATAAAATATTCTGATATCAATAAATTAAAAATTATACAAAGACTCTGGGGGGTTTTAATACTTTTGATTCAACTTCTCCTCATCTACAGCACAAAATTCTGAAGTACCTCAATGCTGATTAGCTCTCATTCCCACTCAAGAGGTCCAGGCAGGAAAGCTAGATTATTTTTTAACTTGAGTCTATTAATTTAGATTATTAATACAGAAGTCTTTTTAAATCAGTAATTGGAGACACTCAAGCCCATGCTCCGTAGTGACACAGATGATACAAAAAATGGGCTTTGATCTGGGCTGGATAACAGAAATGTAGCAAGGTAAAAAAAAAAGAAATAATTTTTTAACAAAATTAAATATTGTAATGAACCAACATGTAGGAAATAATTGATTAATGGAGGGAAATTAAGCATTGGAAGAGGTTTTCCCAAGACATAGCAATCCCTGTCCTTGGAGGTTTTTAAGCTGCAGCCAAACACCAAGACAACAGTTCCAAGTTCAGTGCTGAGCCTTCTTTGACCACGAAGTTTCACCAGAGACATTCCAAGGTCCTTCCCAACCTTTACAATTTTATAACTCCAAGTCCCTGCCAGGTTTCAGACCAGGGATATCAGCACAGGACAGGGATATGTTGATGCACCCAAAAATTAGCAAAGAGCAGGAAAGAAGACTTAAAATGCTTTTCTGTAGCTGTGAGCCCAGCAGGCTCCTCCCTTCAAAAGGAATTGGGCAGAAGTTGCAGAGGGACACGACTGAGCTCAGTGGAAGGCTTTGTTTGCAAAAACTCTCATGAAAATAAAAAATAAAAAGGAAAATATTAGGGTTACTGCCTTCAGCAAGTAATTTAGGAAAAATACATTGGCAGCTACTGGTGTTGCTCTTTCAAAGTTTAAAGCACAAGGGCATTTAGTTAAATTAATAAATGGATAATCAACATCCATAAAAGAAAAGGTTCCCTTCTACCTGAAGATTTCATTAATCAAATAGGAAGATCAAAAAATTAGGGAGACTCAGCAGCTCTGTGTACAATATAGAAAAACTCAGAATGGCCATAACCAGAAATCAAAAGTATTTTGGAAAAATCAGATACTGAACCAAACCTAATGATCAGAGACTGGAATGATAATTTAAATGTTACAAAAATTAACTTTCTTCAGTCTTCTAGAGAGTTCTTGCCTCATCTTTGGAAGCATTTGATCTCAGCTACTGAAAACTCTTCTCCATGAGATGGAGATCAGATATTATCAAGCAAGTTTCAAAATACACATCAAGTTATGGTAACTGCATTGGCATATTTTTCTCCTTCTGATTTTGAGTTTCTCATTGAAGGATCCTGCATTTTGCATATTTGCAACACTTAAAATGTGAAAGCTGGCACACAAATACCTTCAGATTTAAAATTGGATAATTCAAGGCAAGAAAAGCTTGAATAATTAAGGACAAGGACCTCTGAAAGGGCACAAATCTATTTCACCTGAAAGCTGCCAGAATCACCTGCATTTATTCTGCTACTTCACATCTGTTGGAATGGAACATGGAAATGCTTTGTGAGAAAGTGATGGATTTCAAGAACAGTAATGGAAAATGAAAAAAAATGGAACATCCTGTTAACAGCGTAATAAGCACTTCCTCTGGAGTTAAACTTTACGTTAGTCTTAATATATTTAATATCCTGAAATATTAAATATTCATGATCTGTGGTAGTGCTGGTTGGAGAATGATGGGGTTATTTTATAACAGCTTTTAAGGCTTGGATTCTTTTTCCACCATGCATTAGAATGCAGAGTAAAAAAGGGGAAAAGGGTGAACCAACCTCCTGAATATTTCACAAAGCACAAGTGTGTGGAGAGGACACACCTTCTCCCTCTCACCTCTGTTTCCCCTGTCCTCTTTCTCTCCACTATCCTGTCCCACAGACACCTCCCTTTGTAGAAGTTTCAGAGATGATAAAACTTTAAGAAGTTTTTTGCTTTGAATAAATGTATTTTTTAGTTGAAATTATTCAATCCAATTAAAGTATGTCATAAATTTAACAGACTGTTATATTATTATAATAAAAAACCCAGAAGTCAATTTTAAATGTTTCTCGGAAATGAGCATATAATAAATTCAATTTAGTGGGAAGGCTTATGGATGAACTTAAATACGAATTTAAGAAATGGCATTAGATTTGAAATGGAAACTTCAGCCCAGAAATCTGCTACATCATTTATATTTCAGAATATTTAATCTATTTATAGCACCCCCAGCACCTGAGTGCTGCCTTTGTTTTTAAGCTGGGAAGTTTGCTGCTCTGGGAAGGCAGTGCCATGGCCCAGATTTCCAGAGATTAGGCTGCAAAAAGTGGCAAGTGGAAGAATATTGAATAAACAGTGCATTAAAAAATTAAAAGCAGTAAATGTATATCCAGGGACTAAACTGCACTGCAGAAACAGAGCTTGAAAAAGGAACTATCAATATTGGCTAGGACAGATCCTTCCTGAGAGCCATGGACCCTCTGGAAAGGCAGATTCATGGATAGCACAGGCTCTCCTGAGAAATGTGGGGATTCACCAGTCCTGAGGAATTCCTCAGGATTCTGGAAACAGAACAGCTGCTCATGGCAAACTGATTGAAATGGTGCAAATATATCATGAGTCTGCCTCTTACAGAGCCCTGATCTAAATGTTTTAAGCTTGAGACCTATAAAGAGGAATACTGGGCATGAATTCCCTTCTCTTTGCACTTCTGTTGCAAGACTAGAAGTTATTTCTGCTTGTTGAAAAGTTTATTATCCCATTCCTCGTGCCCAAGACAGGCTGTTCTCTCCCAGGCTGACCTCAGCAGAGAGGTGGTTATCAAAATCACATTGAAATAAAATCTATTTATTCCACCTACCCAAAGCTGAGGGTTTAGGTAAGCCATCAGAAAAAGAAAAATAAAAATAAAAATGTCAGACAGGTGATCCAGCTTCAAAGCACAAGAGCTGGTTCTGGGGAAATGGTATAAACTGAAAGAATGGAAGAACAATAAAATCCTGAATGTAAATTGCAGAAATGTAAAATAAATCCTTTCTAAAGTCACTTCAGCCCCTTCTGAGGCCAGGCTTGCTCCCAGTGCTCTTTCTGCGAGCGCGTGTGGCCCAGCCTCGCGTGCGCACACACGCGTGCAGCCACGGAGCTTTCCCCTGCACCCCTGGGGCACATTAAACCATGCTAGAATACATTTCCATCCTCAGGCAATCCTTCTGATGGAGAAAAAAATCCAGTTTTGCTCAGTTTCATTTCTTCCCCTCCAGCTGCAGCACCTCAGAAAACTCCAAAGTGCTCGTGCACCTCCCTGAGCCCACGTCAAAGACGTGAGGATATTTATCTTGTCATTCCCTTGGATCACTTTGGCTTCTCCAGATTCCCCTCTTTAGGATTTTTCCCCTGCCTCTAAACTATTCATTCTCATCCTGATGCCTCAGGTTTAGCTTTTATATTTTCAGATTCTGTGCTGCTTTAGTGTGTGGGTCTGGGCTCCATATTATGGGATGGTGAGCTCTGTGCACAGAGCAGGGAGACAAAACAATTCCTTCTCCAGCTGGGCACCAAGGACAAATGACCCAAATCTCAGGCCCAGGAGCACAAACAACGTGGGCTGGAGAGAGAAAAACAAGCAGGATGGGACTGCATGGGCTAAAGCTGGAACTGGACAATGAACTCCAAGGTGCAAATGGAGCAGAGCTGATCACAGTGAGAGCCCCCGGGAGCGGCCGTGCATTTTGGGACCATTTTGGTTCATCTTGGGTGCAGCCCTGGCTGGGCTCTGGTGCTGCCCAAGGTGGATCCATGGAGGAGATCCTTTGAATAAATCCCTGCTCTATTCTTTAGCTCTGCCCAGCCTCTGTTCCAGGGCAGCCCTCACAAGGCATCAATCCCTACCCCGGCAGCGTTTCCCAGCAGAGATTTTCCCTGCAGTGATGCAAGAGGGGCTGCAGGAATCTCTGCGTGTGTGTGGCAATACTGGCACGGGAATTGCAGCAGCAGCTTGAGTGGCACAGTTGGCAAACACATCCAAAATCAGCAACTGGGACCAGCCAAAATGTTGGTAGTATCAAAGATGTGTGCACCTGACACAGCTGAAAAATTTTACTCTGACTTTTCTAAATTTCAAAAATCCATTATGTTTCAAATATTTCATTTATAAACAGAGGTCACTAAAACAGAAACAAAAAAAAAAAAAAAAAACCAACCACAACCCAAACTATGTAAGAAACAATTGAAAATTAGATATTTCAATGCAGCAGTTTTGTTCCTGGTTTCCTTTAGTTCCAACAAGAGAAACCAGTGCTTTCTTTAGCTCCTCCCTCCAGATCTGTGGCTCTTTTCCTCTCTCAGTGTAGTTGATTATTCATAGATTCTGCTCAGGGCTGTGGCTGATACCACTCCAGGGGTAACTCCTCCCTCACCTCATGGCTCCCTCTCCCTGCTCCCAGGATTAAGTGGCATTCACTCAAAAAGTGCTAAATATTTTTATTTTTCCCCATAATATGCCAGTCTTGGTCCCTCTCTGAGTGCTTTCATTATTTCTGCTCTTGGTGTTCAATCTGTATTTTTAAATTCTCTTTTTGTGCGCATCAAAACTCTCCGTGACTCTCCTGTGGGACTGAGAGTTTTGACTCCTGACAGTTTGGGACAAAATCCAAATTTTGCAGAATTTCTGCACAGAAATCAACAAAACCTGGTTTCTGTCCAGTAAAGCTCATTGCTAAATTAACAAAAATAAAACAAAACCACCCAGCCTCACCTAAGAGAATTAGATAAAAAGCAAATCACAAAACCAAAAGGAACAAAAAACCACAAACAACTCTTAATTACAATTAATTACAGTTCCTCAGCCATGTGAAATTCTCCTGTTCTGGGGGAAATAAATATCTCAGCCTCACCTTTCCAGTGGATTTGGTTCCTTTCCAGATGCAGAAATAGCAAATAGTCCAAGCAGCCAGGAGGCACAGGGCGAGCTCCCAGCGCAGGTTCCCAATGTGCTCAATCCCATCAGAAATTGCCAGCACCCTCCGTCTTCCATGGGGAAAAAAGAGGGGAAAAACATTATAATATTGAGCTAAAACAGCACTGCACGTGAAACACTGGGATAAAAGTGACTTACTTACAAAAAAAAAGATGATAATATTGAAGAAAAACAGCATTACATATAAAAAAACCAGGATAAAACTGAATTAATTATGAAAAAAATTATAATATTGAGCTAAAACAGCGCTACATATGAAATACTGGGATAAAACTGAAATAATTACCAAAAAAAAAAAAAGATTATAATACTGAAGAAAACCAGCATTACTTGTGAAACAATGGCTTAAAAGTGAATTAATTTGATTCAAGGACTCCTCATTACTCACTACTGAAAATACCCCGTGCTGCAGTAGAAAGGAAGACAAAAGACAAAACCAGAATATTCCCAGTACTTTGTATCTGGTTATAAATGAACAAATGTTTCACTTTTTCAGGCCAGCGACAGAATTTTAATTTTAGAACAACTTTTCCCTAAAGTCAAAGTAAAATAAATTATTTGAATTAGTTACCAACACATATGAACCAAATATAAACCACTTCCTAAATAAATTTTTTTTTCAATTTGATTGGTTTTCTCAAAAAAAACCTCTAACCTTTATTTTTACCTGTTAACCTTAATTTTCAATAATTTCCTTTTGTAATTGGAGCTATAACATTAAAATATTTCTTTTCAAAACCTCAACATTTTGAAGCAACTTAAAGCAACAAATGCACACATCAGGACATTCACATGAAAGTTTTTAGCACTCAACCTGAAATAAACCATCCTGAGCAGAGATTTCTTTAAAATCTGTATTTCAAGTTAATAAATAAATAAATATATAAATTATAAATTAATAAAGTTAAAGTTATAAGCTAATAAATAAATAAATATA
>VXBC01007850.1:181080-191217 GCA_013399945.1 Ploceus nigricollis | reverse complement strand
TATTTATATGAAATAGAAATATTTAAATGAAATAAAATTATATTTAAAAAATGAAAAAAAGGAGGAATCTGCTCTGTCTCTGCTGTCACCCTTAGCAGGTGAGTATGAAGGGAAATTCCTGGAGCAATGGAGTGGGAGGCTGGAGATGCCAAGAGGGAAAATGGAAATATTGAAGCATGCCCAGGTTTCTCAGGTGCCTGTGCAGATGCTGCAGCACCTGGGCAGGTTCCACACCTCCAGAGCTGCAGCTGCTGCTCCTGATGGAGGCAGCCACTCTGAAAATGTGTGTTTAAAACTTCCTCTTTTGTGGCATTCACATTTTCTCCCTCTCAGGATTTTGCTGGAGAAGCACAGAGAGAAGAAAACAATTCTTATCTCTGCTCCTGTGTTTTCCCCATGTGGAATGTGTATGGAGATTGTTTTCCTGCAGTGATGGCTTGGTTGGATTCTGGTGATGGTGTTTGGGTTCATGGACCAATCCAGCTGTGTCTGGGCTCCCAGCAGAGAGTCACAGGTTTGTTGGGTAGTTAGATAGGTAAGTAAGAAGTAAGTATGTAGAATAGTACAGTATCTCTTTAAATAGTATATAAATGTAATATAGTATAGCTTTAATAAAGCAAGTGTTCAGCACTCCAAAGCCATCTGCAGACATCATCATTTCATTCCTGCATCGGGGATCGCTTTGTTTTTACTATACTCTTTAGCTGGGGAATGACAGAATTAACAGGGTAAAGAAAAATCCCAATTAAAACCCAAACCCCCAGAATTTATCTCCACATTTCCCAATTAATAAAGATTGATCCTCCCAGTCAAAAAACAAGGGGACAGGAAGTCAACACAAGCTTTTTGAGTATTATCTGCTTAAATGTAAAATTGCTGCCACCTCATCCACATCTCCTCCCCATTCAGGAATTGGTTTTATTCTTCAAATCTTTACTCTTTAAATCTTAATTCTTCAAATCTCCCACCAGCCAATTTGGGAGAGAAGTGATCCAGCACGGAGCACCCTCAGTAGCCAAGACCTGTGAAGTGCCTGAAGTTCTGTCATCAAAATGCACCCAAATGAAGGGAGGTGGCTTTTAATGAAGGGTTATTTTAATCAAGAAGAGGAAGGACATAATTGATACCTGCAAACAGCATCACTGAGACATAATTACACAGAGAGGTGATGAAATACATCGTTAAAATTCAAGTTCTTCTAAGCTGTTTGACAGATGAATGTGAAATTTCACCTAGGATGAAGTCCACCCTCCTTACAAATTCTTATTCAAAACACAAATAAGTCCTTGAATTCTTAGATCACTTTGAAGAGGAATTAATTGCAAGAGAACCATGACAAAAAAATTCATAATATGATAAGAAAAGAAATAAATAATATAGGGCAATAAATAGTAAAAGGCCTTTTAAAGCAGTACATTTTTAAGATGAAATCTGAGACAAAATATTTATGGTTGGGCCACAATAATAGTGAAATGGAAACCTTTTTCATTTAGCTATATTTTCACCATGAACTGATAATGAAAAAAAAAAAACTTTATGTTTTCATCAAACCAGGTTTTTTATGGCTATTTGGATTTATTTATGTACATGTGAACCTAAACATGAGTAAGGTTCCTTTTCCACAGTGGGTGTGCAAGTCATTTCAATTCCTACACTGTTCTTCCCTATCTGCAAAACAACTTCATAAATAAATGTTCTCTCTCTCTCCCTCATGATTGAAATATTTCACACACCAAAAGATGCCTTTGCTTTAAGAACATAATTTTTAATGAAGGCTTGAGATGAAGATTTTTAAAAGCATCGAATTCCTGGGAGCAGAAAGTCAGAGCTCAGAGTGTTCTGGGTGCTCTGGAAGTCCCAAAGAGCAGAGACACCTCCTTCACCCACGCAGGACTCTTGGCCCGATACTTTTGGGAAGTGTCACAATGGCAAATTAATGGGCTCGCCACAATTAATTATCCCCGCGGGTCCTGTTGAAAACAGACACGTGGTGCCAATCAAGGGAACTATCAGCACCATAATGAGGATTTAATTACCCTCAAGTGCTGTCAATCGCTTGGGATTTCCTTTGTTCCAGCAGAACAAAGGGTTGGTGCTTCCCTCAGAAAGGGAGCAGCAACAAGTCCAGAAGTGATAATTAATCTATAACAAAATGTATGCAAAGAACGGATCCAAGGAGGGCAACGTCCTGCCCAGAGGCCAGCAGGGAAATCCCTCACAGCTCTCCCTAAAGCCAGACCTAAATTCTGCTGCTGGAACCATCTGAACAGCAGCAGTGGATGAAGTGTTGATAGCAGGGAGCAATCAGAATATGAAATTCTTCTCACAAAGCTCAGTTCAGGCACATCTACCCCTATTCTTTTATTATTCGACTGAAATAATAGCAAAAGGGGAAGCATTTCGAAAATATATGATTGCCCCCTGTCTGAGAAGTGAGGTTGGTATTCAGGGGTCAGATCACAGCTCTGCTTCTCAGCAGTGCAGCTTCTACCCAAAACCTGCCATAAATCACTGAAAACAACAACAAAAAAGGTTGTGTAGCTTCTTCCAGTCCTTCCTCTTCTTCTCTTACCTGCAAGAGCCCTGCACTGCCTTGTTCTCCTCAACTCTTCATGCACAGAACACAGAAACAAGCAGTAAAATCAGCACTGAATGTGCTCCTCTCTGATTTGAAGGAGCAAACATTTGAAAAGCTCTGTAGTGAATCTATAGTTCAGCTGCTTTGCATCACACTTGGGTGGAAAGAAAGAAATAATTTTATCCTAAATTTTTATTAAGTTTTTTTAAATTTAAGACTTGTTAAATCTGAGTATCTTTAAAACCCTCCTAAATCAAATAAGAAATAACAGATATTTCATTGAAATGTCTTGACTCTTTCTCACTAGAATTCATTGCTGCCACTTCTTTATTTGAAGAAATTATTATCAACAACATTCCTTGACAGATAAAAGCCCAAGAACCTGGGAGAGCACAGTAGCTGGCAGTACAGCTGCAGGTAACCATTTGAATTACTCCAGAACATCAAATCCCTGCTTGGGACAAGCCAGTTTAAGCAGAATTTGCTGGCAACAACTTCAGGCTGTGTGAAACTTTGCTGTGAGAAAGGTTTGTCCTGCACTGCAGACACAAATCATTAATTACTGTTGGATCTCATTGAAAACAGAAACTGATGAGAGTTTGAAAGTATTTATTGTAGGTATTGAGCTGGTTTGCTGGTGTAGCTGTTTGAGGGGGTGTTGTTCTATGGTGTAAAAATCCTCAGCACTTCAGCCCCTTGAACCCACCCAGAGGCTGGGAGAGAAGCCAAGGGATTGGTGGCACTTGAGCTTCTTGGGCAGAATATTGAGGGAAACACACCCCAGTGCCATGGGGGGAGTCTGGAATCAGAGGTTAATTCAAACCAGGGCAAGGTTTTAATTCAGTAGTAGCAAAGTATTAATTCTCCACAGCATATCTTGCTTGTAAGTTGAACATTAAACCCCAGCCAGAGTGGGTTTGTGGTGTCTCACACTGTGCTTGAAGGTTTCATTGCCTCTGATCACACACATGGAAATTGGTTAAATGTTAGTGAAGATTCTTACATTTCTTCCTGTAAATAACACAGAATAAAAGTGGCAAAAGTTCCAGGAATCTAATGAATAAAAGATAAATCTGGGGGGAATAATAGGGCACATCTCCAAAGGGGGGCTGTCAGAAATGCTGAGGTCTGGTCACAGGGGTCTGTGCAGTTGGGCTGAACAAAATCATGACAAAATTACTACAGTGTAGATGAATTCTACTTAAAGTAACAAATATTGTAAGCCTAAATCTCACTTGTAAGCTTAATCTTACATATTATTATTAAATATTGTAATATTTAATTGTACTAATATTAAATATTGTAAGCTTAAATCTCACTTGAATCTAAATATAAATGTGGATTAAAAAGGAAATAAAAATGGATAATCAGGAACTATCTAAATAGTTAGAACTATGGAACTAATAGAACTACAGAAAGAAAAATTTCAGCACATTTTCAGTACACATAAAATAATAAAATAATGAACCCAGGAAGAAATTAGACCTCATACAAGGACCTGGTGCTCCCCACATGCCAGGGACACCCAAGGGTTTCCTCTGTTCCCTCAATTCACATCACTGCACGTGCAAAATTTACCCAGATAAAATCCCACTGGGAGATGATTTCAACAAATCTGAAAATGGGACTTATTTGTTTGAGAAAGCACCAAAACACATCTCAATTTGGTGCCTCAGTGCATGGGAGAGGAAGAAGGGCTCCTCTGTTGTTGGAATTGCTGGAGAGGGGAAGGTTATGAGATAAGTGAAAAGCAACTTTTCCACCCAAATTTGCAAACAAACCTTCTGAAAGCTTACACACTATTTATTGGCTGTGGGAACACTGGATTTTCCTGGGAAAGTGTCTTTAATAAAGTTTGAGGAGCTGGAACAGGCTCTTGAATAGAAAGAGGATTAACAGCTGCCAACACTTTGTTGAAAGGAATGTTCTGGGGTACTTGAGTTATTTCATGATTTGGGAAGTTGAAGAACATCTCCAATCTATTTGAGGAAGGTCTCTTCATGTTCCCACTTTCATTTGGAGCAGTTTCCAAGACACTTGGCTTTAAAAAACCCAACAACAAACAGCACCCAAGCAGAGGAGCCTCTTGAGGTGCCTTGTCCATGGGGATGTGCCCAGCAAAGCTCCCTTTTACCCTGGGCCAGGCTCTGCCCTCAGAGCATCCCGAGGGCATGAAAAACAACAAAATCCTGCAATGCCCCTGTACAGAGCCCTTTTTATTTTGTATTTGGTACACCTTTATCCCTGCACTTGTCAAACCCAGCCCATATTTACCTTGTGAACCTCATCACTGAGCTCCTTGTTCAAAAATCATAACACACCTGAGGGCCAGTGCTGCACAGATTTCTCATCAGTTTAGGGGAAAAGGATTAAGATCTTTTAGACATCCTCTATTTCTGTGTGAAAGTCAATTTAAGTTTCTATCTAAAGACATTTCCTTAACTCACATCTTTCTTTCTCTCATTGCATTTTATGCAATTAATATTAATTTATTTCTGTGAAAATTTCTTGCTTTGAATAGTTCATACCCAAATGCATTCAGGTATCCTGGGCAAACACAAAGTTTCTGACTCAGAAACTTGAGCAGATATTACTGAACTCTGAAAATTCAGTATTTCAATTCCATGCACCAGAATCCTCTGTGGATGCTTGAAGTGCCAGGAGCTTTGCCATGCCAAAATACCTGTCAGGAAGGTGAAACATTTCCCTGTGGCTGTCTAATCCGAGCTAATTGCTGTCTAATTTGGGAGAGGCAGATCCATGCATCCAGACTGCAGAACTCCAAGGTGGAAAAGAAATAGCTGAGAAGGAACAAGTTGTTTTGAAAGAACCAAGAACACAAGATACTAAAGATCTGAGATATTCTCCACTGCCTTATCTACTTATAGGATAACTTTGGAAAATGATACTGATAAACTTAAAAAAATCTATGCTGAATGTTAAATATAAAACTGAAATCAAAAGGCTGGCAGCTTACTTTGTGAAATTCTTGGATTTTTTTACTTAACATAAACATGTTTTATATAGATCAAGGTAAAGAAAAATATATCCTTCAATAAAAGGAACCTTAAAAGAGAGTTTTTAATTCTTCAGTCAATTCATTACTGGATTTCATGTACTGGTTTGCCAGGTTTCTCTGCTCTGGTGTGGTTTGTTATCTTTTGACACTGAAAATGTTAAGAATGGTGCAATCTTGTCTTAGAGAACAGGTATAGAACATTTTATGTCCTGGAAATATCAAAGCTGGGAAACATTTTTCAGCTTTAACACCTAAATCCTCTTCTGTACATTATAGGACTGTAAAAGATAACTGTCAAATTAGAGACTTTTTGAGTTTCATTGCATAAACAAAAAGTAACAGTTAGAAGATCACATATCTCTGATGAGGGACTTGAGCAAAAATGTGTGGGAGGCCTCTCCCTTTTCCAGGAGGAGAACACATATTTGAGCAGTGATAACCTTTATGAGTTTTAGCCCCAGCGTAGCACAGAATCACAGGATGGTTTGGGTTGGAAGGGACCTCAAAAATCACCAAGTTCCACCTCCTGCCATGGCAGGGACACCTCCCACTGTCCCAGGTGGCTCCAGCCCCAGTGTCCAACCTGGCCTTGGGCACTGCCAGGGATCCAGGGGCAGCCACAGCTGCTCTGGGCACCCTGTGCCAGGGCCTGCCCACCCTGCCAGGATGGAATTTCTTCCCCATATCCCATCTAACCCTAATCTCTTTCAGTCTGAAGCTATTCCCACTTTTCCTGGCACTCCATGCCCTCGTCCAAAGTCCCTTTCCATCTTTCCTGTAGCTCCCTTCAGTCACCCCAGAGCTTCTCCTGCCCAGGTGAGCAATGCCAGCTGTGCCAGCCTTTCCTCCCAGCAGAGCTGCTCCATCCTCTGCCCATCCTGGAGCCTCCTCTGGGCTCTCTGCAGCAGCTCCAGGTCCCTCCTGAGCTGGCCCAGGGCTGGACACTGCTCCTGCACTACACAGAGCACTCCCTGAACCAATGTCAGAGTTCAGAATTCAGCAGGACACGACTCAGGCTGCACTAGATTGGGTCTGACCTTACTTCCACCCAAATCCTACAATGTGGGTCAGCAGGAGAGCAGGAGGAGCAGAGACACACTGGGCACTGCTTGACCCTGCTTTGTCTGGCTGCCCTGAGGAGCTCGGTGATGTGATGATGACATGGGCAAGAGCGGCACAGTGACAGCATTAACACCCTACAGAGAGCAAATATCTGACAGAGATAATGCCTTAAAAAGAAATCATTCCTTTCAGACTTTCTTTCCCCTCCTCTAGAGTCCAATATTTGGGAAACTAAACATGGGCTGGTTGTGCCAGGTGTTTTGCCAGGGCAGCGGTGTGGCAATCACTGAAACACCTCCAGAGCAAGCACGGCTACAACTGCAAAGTTAAACAAATCCCAGTGGATTTTTTACACATTTAGTCACTAAAAGTGTTTAAAATTGAGAGTGAGAGTCTGGATGCCAAACTCTCCCTGCACGTCAATGTGGGCTGACACTTTGGCTTTTCTGGAATATCCAGAATAAGAGCTACAGGCTCTGTGGAGTGTCCAGACCTCTCTTCTGAGGGTTTACTGGAAACTCTCAAACAGGAAATATACCCACAGGTTTCCAAAAGAGCTAAAAATGGTCCTTGACAGATACTGCTGCATACCCACGTGTACTCCCCAGCCATCAGTGCTCAAGGATTAGAAAGAAGGAGTTCAGCTTTTAGAAGATAATCCATGGGTTACAGATTGAGAGAAATTTATTGGAAATTTTTTAAAGTGTAAGAATTCATTTCTGGAAATCCACAGAATTCCATACTTGCCTTGTTTCTCAAGGCAGCAGACAGACAATTCCCAGTGGTCACATTAGCAAGAATCCCTCAGCTACAGCATTATTGTGAAATATTTACCTCTTCCAGCAGATCCAGTGTGAATTACACATGACAGAATGAATCATTCCTGGTTGAGCCACATTTGCTGCTATCCAGCCTAGCTCCTTCTCCTTAAATTCCTGCCAGGGCTGAATGTTCTTCCATTCATTACCCATTTCTACACACCTCCAACTAAAAAGTGAAATTAGGCTTTCCTCTGCAGAATTTTCTCTGAAACTTCTTGTACAGCTTGGAAAAAATGAAAATGACACATTTCTTGTGTCAACCCCTGTCTCATTAAGGTCACTACAGGTTGACTGTATAAATAATAATATAATGTATAATTGTATATATATGTATAATAGTAATGTATAAATACATTATTTTTTCATTTTTACATGTGTGTATCTGTGTATCTCTCACACTGAAACAGTGAGGGATAAACACAGAACATCCCATTCCTGACCTATTTTCCTTACCCCTCTTTCACTGAAGTCATGGCAACTTCTCCTTAACCAACCCCAAGGGTTTAATCCTGTTAAATCACTTTTTGTGCTGTTCCACTCACCTCTGCTCTACAATCTCTTTTCTCAATATATCCAATGACTCCTTCAGGCTTTTTTTGTAATTTTCCCTCTTCTCCTCTCTGAAGAAGTCATCCAGCAACAAAAATCTCCCTTTTTATTCACCTTGAGTGGTATAAATTAGCTCAGCACACAGCACCAGCTGTGAACTGAAAGCACCCAGAAGAAATCAAGTCAAGCTGATGCCTCTCAGAATTTGTGTGGAGCCTTTTAGAAAACCTGAACAGTTGTACTCAGCTTTTCACTATTAATTAAATGTTCATCAAATGAGAACTACTGAGCACAAAATATTGAGAACTACTGCATGATCTTGTAAAACAGACCTTCACGGTGAGGTTTTTGGCTACAAATTCATGCAACAAATGAATGGTGATAAGCTCTTATCTCTTCCTCACAGAACAGGCCAAAAGAAAACCATTACCTGACTGGCAAAAAAATTTTAAAAATGGAAAAAATTCCTCTGTTGACATATTTCTTACCTCACTGGCCTTAAACTCTACTCACAAAAAAACCCCTAAGATGTGAAAAAGGGTGAAGGCACAAGGAATAAAAAATAACTTACAGCTCAAAAGGGAAAAAAAGAAAGCTGCAAATGGACAGGAGTTATTTTGGGAGGTCTCAATGCTTTGTCCACATTTGCAGCTCCTGGGTCTTCATAAAATATCACTCCGCTGTAGCACTCACAAATTACAGATTATTAATTAAATCCAGATTCATTCCACTGGATCAATTTTTCATTTATGAACTAAAACCTATGGACATCAGATATGAAATAATTCAAGGAGAGCTGTCGAAGGGATCTGGGGGGATTTCAGTGATTTTCTTTGCACCCAGAGGACAGCAGTGCCCAAGTGCTGTCTCAAGGCCTGCACTGACTGCTGTCCCGGAGCCTTTCCAGGAATTCCAGGGCAATATTTAATGAGCTTCCTCTGGAAGTCCTCCTGACACAGCAAAGCAATTTTGCTTTGCTGCCATATAAGAATATAGTGAAATAATTTTTTAAAAAAAGCATGGTTGTTTTGTTTTGTTTTTCCAGCCTGTGCTCATTATAATTTCTGCACAGTAAAAACACCTCTCCTTTGAGCAGTTAATTTGATTTAAAATCCCAAGCAACCACCCTTTCTGTTAACATCCTGAATCTACAAAGCCATATTTGGGAAATATGCTTTAAAAATGTCTAAACATTTGATTTTTCTTATGATGATATTTTTTCAAGAGTCGAAAGTAGACAGAGGCTTGATGAATTGCATGGAAATCTGTCCTTTACAAAGTATCCATGCTGAGATAGCCAAAAACCAGAGGAATGTGATTCCTGTTAAATGATGTTTTCAGTTACTTGTTCATCTCTAAAATCCCTCTCAGCAAAGCCCTTCCCATTCCCAATTCCAAGACAGGGAATAAACGTACTGGAAACATTCCTGGACAGTTGAAATAAAACTCTCTTATTTATTGGATATTTAAGGGATTACAGAGGTATGGAAAAATATGCCTCGAAAGAGCTCCACATGATTTGTTGGCACTTCCAGTCTTGCACATCTCTGTCCTGTGGTCAACCAGTAAAGAAAATAATTCCTGGAATGGGTAATTTTATCAAACGTGGATGGGACTTTCCAGCTTGCCCTGTGAGGAGCTGCTGGAGGGGTCTAACTGGTTTCAGCCAGCAAATGGCACCAGAAGTACCCTACTTTCAGTTTTTCAAATTTCAAAGTTTATCTAGACAGTTCCTCATTTCAGTTTTCCAGATTTAAGTTTGCGTAGATACTTCCTACTTTCAGGTTTCCAAATTTAAATGTTT
Source organism: Ploceus nigricollis (assembly GCA_013399945.1). Taxonomy (NCBI): domain Eukaryota; kingdom Metazoa; phylum Chordata; class Aves; order Passeriformes; family Ploceidae; genus Ploceus; species Ploceus nigricollis. The sequence goes on along the minus strand of VXBC01007850.1, from coordinate 181,384 downwards.
GTCTAGACATTCCTGCTTTCACTTTTCTAGAATTAAAATTTTGTGTAGATACTTCCTAGTTTCAGTTTTCTAGAAGATTTAAAAGTTTGTGTAGATACTTCCTACTTTCAGTTTTCCAAATTTCAAAGTTTGTGTAGATACTTCCTAAGTGCAGTCTTCCAGATTTGAAAGTTTGTGTAGACACTTCCTCTTGTCAGTTTTCTAGAAGATTTTAAAGTTTGTGTAGATAGTTCCTACTTTCAGTTTTCCAAATTTTAAAAGTCTGTGTAGATAATTCATACTTTCAATTTTTCAAATTTTAAAA
>VXBC01007850.1:169430-181058 GCA_013399945.1 Ploceus nigricollis | reverse complement strand
AGTGCAGTCTTCCAGATTTGAAAGTTTGTGTAGACACTTCCTCTTGTCAGTTTTCTAGAAGATTTTAAAGTTTGTGTAGATAGTTCCTACTTTCAGTTTTCCAAATTTTAAAAGTCTGTGTAGATAATTCATACTTTCAGTTTTTCAAATTTTAAAAGTTTGTGTAGATACTTCCTAGTTTCAGTTTTCTAGAAGATTTAAAAGTTTGTGTAGACATTTTTAGGATGCTACACATAACAACTCAGGAAAAAGGGGATGAGCTGGTTTTATAATTGCATAAAACCAGATATAGCTGAAGGAAGGCCTTTCAATAGAAGANAATTAAATTTTAAAAAATAATTAATAAAAAAAATTTTTAAACCCCCCACAAAAAAAAACCAGCAAGCCAACAAGTTATGAGAAACCAATGAACCCCTGGCACAGGCAGAAGAAACACTCCTGGTTATTTTGGCCCGTGCTGCTCCTGGCTGATTTGGCCAAGCCCATCATGGCACCACTGAGGTTTTCCTATTTTAGACCTTGCACTTTATATTAATTTCACCCCTTCAAGCAAAATGTGCTTCTCTCATGTAATTCTTTCCCTACAACAGTAAAAAGTGCAGATATAGATGTACAAGTCTAAACACACATTCCTATCTTAACCCCAATAAGGAAAATGCCCTTATTGGTTACAAATAAAACAGATTTACCATTTTTCAGCAAAATTGGATATCTAAGGCAGCAGCTTCTAAAGATCATAGTTTTCAAGGCCCTCACTCAGTTTCTGTGTGTGTTTACCTACCATTAGTAGCAATAACAGCATTTCTAGAACTTTAACAATTGTGCAATTGAGGGATATTTTAAGTAGCTCACGTATGACCTCTGCTACAAAAATTTCATTTCTGGTTTTGACACCACAGCAAGCCAAAACTTGACTGTGTATTAACACAGGAACCAACCAAATGCTACAAATTCCCAAAGCAGTACAAAGTCAGGAGAGTTTGCAAACTTGAAGGTCATTTTTTCATCGTCCATAGTGAAAGTGTTATGTACAACAGGAAGTGTAAAAATCAAAAACCATGGAAGTTCATCCCCCTGGCTGAGGGTCCAGCCCTCAATACAGGGAAAATTGGCAGAATTTTGATACCCATCCCATTTGCTTTTTTCAGCTGAAGTCAGGCAAAGTCAGTGATCTTGAGGCAAACCCAGATGGAGAGCTCACGAGGCTCCAAAGGAAAAGCAATTTTCACACGGCCCCTTATGAGCTGGGCAGCAAGAGGAGGGTCTGGCACTGTTCAATGTCCTACAAGACACCCACAAAGGGGCTGGTTCGGGGTGGTGCTGGATCCCCTGGGCACTGAGCAGGCTCAGCTCACCCCTGACTTTTCAGTGTGCTGGGGATTAACCACAATGTGACTCCTGCACTCGTTTGTAGCCTGAATGAAACAGGAAAAACCTCTTTTTTGACTTTGCAAGGAAAGGGTTTGTGCCTTTCCCTTTCTGCTGAGAACAGCCCCTTTTCTTTTAGCCCAGACAAAACCAATGTTTTTTCTCACTAGGCTTTACTTGGAAATGCTGGGGATGTGTCACCCCCTCCAGAGAGTGACAGGCCAACAACCAGACCTCCTTTAACAGAGCACCAAGTTGTTGCTACACAGCCAATAAAAAACCATTGAGGTGGAATCAGCCACAAAGCTGTGGCTCCTCTTTCTGTCCAGCTCCCTTCCCAGGCACTGGAAAGCTCCAATTCCTGCCCGTGGGGACAGACTGGAGCAGCAGCCAAAAGGGCACACGGGCATGGCTGCAGCCCCCACACCTGCCAGGCAATTTTCTCTCCTAGGAAAGCAGAAAAATGATGGAGCAGAGCATCTCCCCTCTGTTTGCCAGGCTGCAAATACACCCTCACCTACAGCCGCAGTGCTTTTTCATACCCTGCTTTAATTTATCAGTAATTAGCAACTACCAGTATTAACTATTCAAATTTTGGACACCAAAAATTCTATTTGCCACACCTTGAAACTGTGATTATTACTTTTTCTTAGAAAATCCTTAAACAAACTATACAACTGGGACGAGGGAAAGGCCATAAATGGATGAAAACAGGTCAAGTCTCTGCGTGCTGGCAAGAATATGAAGGGAAAAGTGGAAATTCAGGCTCTTGTCTTTCCTTTGGAACACAGCAGCAGTGAGTTTGAAGAATAAAAAGCAAATTTTTATCAGTTTAGCTGCTTCCCTGTACACACAGAATTTGGAACTTCTCAAGGCTGCAGCTTGCAAGGCCTTCTTGAGTAAGAAATCCTTTAATCCCCTAATTTTGATCAGTTGTCAGTGGTGTCTGCACACCCAAATGAAGCCTTAAAACACTGACAGGGATAGATAGTTCTAAGCAGGAAAAGAAGAAAAGAGTGTCCAAACTGCCAGGTTTGGTGCACCTCCAGCAGCATCAGCCCATTTTCACTGTGTAGCTACAGGGAAGTGGTTATCAATTACAGTCTCACAAAAATATTTAAAGTTTTGAAGTTTAATGAGGTTCTTTAATGAGGTACCAGAAGGAAAACAGCACCTAGGACCTCCTGCAGGATTTCTCTCTGAATCCTTTTTCGGTTTGTTTGTTTGTTTGAACAAAGAAACCATCCGTGCAAGACAAAAATGAAACTTTCACCCCCTGTGTGAGGCAGTTATCAAAGCAGGGAGAGAAGATGAATTCTCAGAAGTCAGACTATTCCTGCTAAGGGAGTAAGGGAGCAGCATCCTCTGGGCACACCTGAGGAAGGGGAACTGGAAAAGCTTCATGGCACTGCCAGGTATCCTCTGCCACTTCTGCCCATGGCTCAGTCCCTGCCTGACTTGAGCCACAGCTTTAGGACTTGCCAAGGCTGCAGAAGCAGCAAAAGCTACAAATATTTCAGCAGAAAGGCTGGAGTTTGGGTTTGCAATCCTCAAGCCAGCTGAGGATTTGGATTTACTTCCAGTCATGAGTAAGTAAGGGCTGAGCCTTACAGCCTAGCTGGTGGAAAAGACTTAGCAGCACCAGGTAAAAGGGAAAAAATTCCTTTACAAAGCCAGAAATAAAGATGGTTTGAGCCTGGTGTATTCATTTACACACTTAAACCCAAATCCAACTTGTCCCCCTGCTCCCAACCTCTGGTGGCACTTAGAGAATGTAAATCCCACGTGAAACAACAACCTGAACCTCCCCAGCATGAGGAGCTCTCAGACTGGGAGCACTGGGCTTGAGAGCAGCACAGAGCACTGCAAAACCACTGGGGAATTACTGAGCCTCTTCTTGTTAGGCTGGGCTTAATTAAAACCCTCTGAAGATAGTGTGATTACTGTAAAAGGCTGTGGCCATGGGACCCAGTTGTGGAAGGAAAGCTGCAGCACCAGCCTGACGCTTTCCAAATGCAGGGCTGGGTTTCACATGTAAACAAGCTCACTCACAAAGAGCAAACAGGATCACTGTGCACAACAATTACCACTCTAACCACAGATTAAATCAACAGACAAAAAAATAAACACCACCAAAAAAAAAATCCTACAAAACCCCATTTTTTCCCCACAGCCAACCCTTCACACAATTAATTGGCTTTATGTGGCCACAACGTAGAGGAATTTCCATGGCAGCCTTGGCATTGCAGGGAGCAAAGTGTGAAGGTTCTGAATGGTTGCTCTGAAGAAACCTGGAGCCTCCCCCTTCCCTACTCCAGCAACTCTCCTTTTTACTGTCTGCTTCAACAAGCTTACGATGAGTTTAGGGCTCCTGGCAGCAGAATTTACAAAATCATAAAGCAGCATCACGAGAACACCACCTCTAGCTGAGGGAAATAACATTGCTGATAACACTTATCTCCACACAAAGTAACTCTGCTAGTAATATTCACTTTGTATTAACTGCTCTGTGATCTGCTCTTTGTATAGAAAGACCCTGCTGTGCTTTTATGGCTGATATTTAAGATAAATAATTTAATTATCATCTTAATTCCAATTAGTTATTTCGAGGCAAAATCAATCCTGATTTTTAATAAAGCTCATTCTTCCACTATGAAATGAGTTTTTCATGGGTTTCTTTTCAATTTTGAAGCCATGCAACATCATAACTATTTAAATTTCAAAGAAGGCAAACACCTTCCTTAGCAGGAAGAGAGTACATTTATTTCCTGTGTGCAAAACTATGCAACTCCAGTTTTACTTGGACAGAGAAAGTAGAAAAGTTTACTATCTTAAGTTATTTTGGCCAGCAAACTGTTAGTGTTACAAAAAGTTGGTCTGTGACACAATAAGGAAACACATTTCAAATAAATAACAGAGTATTTCATTCACTTTTTTTTTTTTTGGGTGTTTGTGATTTTAAAAGGTTTGGAATGTGTATGTTCAACTTTTTATTGACAAGACTTTACAACCTGCTAGAGAAAAGGCTAAATCTGATTCTCCCTTCTAGTTTCTTAATTTATTCCTGATTTAGCCAAAATCAGGTAGGGAAATATGCCCCAAAATTGAAGGGATTAAAACCCACTGCAACTTGATTGCAAGCTGAGCTACAGAATCTTGTTAACTTCATTTTCAGAGATCTCTGAGAAAGGACGTCCTTAAAATGGATTTGTATGTGCTTCAAAATAACTGACCCAGGAATTCAGGCACTCCAGAGATGAGCACTGACACAAAACCCACAAAACCATAAAAAATATAAAACCATAGGAATATGAGAGTATAGAACCATAGAAATATGAGAGTGTAAAACTTACTCTGTGCCCTCCATAGACTTGAACTAAACATTTCCTACTTTTCTGGATAAGTGGAGTTACCATCAGTGGACGAGTGTGGAACATTGTTGAAAAAGCATATAAATGCAGAGAGTAAATTGGCTAATACTTGAGAAAATATGTTGTTCATTTATTCCACTGTTGTTGTCTTAATTCTCATTATCCCAAAGAACCATACCAGATTTTTGCTAAAATAAAATAAAGTTGCAGCATTAAGTGATGCCACCTGAGAAACTCTTGTTTATTCTGAAATATTATCTGTGGGGAGATATATTTTGATTTAAGATGTTAGGTGTTCAGATTATTGAAAATTTTAACAGAAAATAAAATTTCAGTTTTACCCAGAGAGTGCATATGTCCCTCACAGTGTTCAGGTTTAATTCAGTTTGGGGGGTATTTTATTTTTAAATTAAACAGTATTATTTGCTGAAATAACTCGTGAAGTCTACGTTTACTGATGTAGCAAGAAAAAGAGATTCAGGCAGACAATAGCATGTCCTAAGATTGAAGGAAATTATGTCAATGTAGAGTTCTCCCTTCAATGAGTTTTAATTCCTGTTTTTTTTTAAAGTGTAGCTGTTGCTGTCCTGAACACAAAACAGCCTCAGAATAAGGCTCTGTCCTAAAAATAAAATTATTGGGCCCTCAAGAAATTGAAGTAACCCAGAATTGTGTAACAGGCTTTGAATTGTGAAATCACTCAGAATTCAAAGTAACATTCCATTTCTCTGATTCCCTTAACACACACTACCCCCTGCAAGGAACAAATGGGAGGCCACACTGCACTGATTAAATATTTATAGTCAGAAAAAACATGTCACCACAAAAGCAGATCATCTTCTGCAACCATCTGATTTTCTTCCCTTAGTCTAACAAGAAATCAGAGTCAGGGGGACAGGAGAGAGTTAAACTCTCCTGTTATTCTAGCTGAATAACTAACACTTACACAGTCCTTTAAAAAATAATGAGATCCAGAAGCCAGAGTATTAGTTAGCTGAAACAAGGATGAGGATGTAGCTCTCAAACTCCTAAGGGAAGAAACATTTGGGGGGGAAAAAAAAAGAAGGGAAAAAAAGGAATATTGTAAATCATCTTCTTTCTTTCACCTTTGCCTCCTCATTAGTATGGGCTGGAGGCTCTTTCCTCCTGCAGCAGGAGCCAAGCTCCCGAGCAAGTGGCACACTTTGTTCTATGTCCTTTCAGGATATGGGATTCCTTTCCTTGGATCCTCTTAAAAAAGAGTTAAAAACTCTCATTCTGACCGTGGCTGGATAAGAAAATTTCCAGCTGAACTCACATCCCTAAGTGTTATAGGGTTACAAGGTGTAAGTGATCAAATAGGTAGTGAATAGTCTGATCAAATATAAAGGTAGAGAATAGTCTGATCAAATAGAAAGTTTTTGTGCACTTACTCCCAGAATTCCATCACTGGAGAAGTGGCATTTTGTAAAGAGACTTGACTGCAGTTGCTCATGTTGAGTTTTTGGAATTCCACACAGTTTTCTAGAAAAGAACCAAAAAAAAATAAAGGAGTTTTCTATGTTGACATGGAAGTACAGTTCCTGTTCATGTCCCACTCTGTGCACCGTGGAAAGCCCCCATTCTACCCCACATTTTCTGGGTGGGGTTAAAGGGCTTCTGGGGGCACTAAATGCCACAGCTGCTACTTCTGCAACACCAGGTTGTGATAACCCAGAAAAACATCCATGAGGACTCTCCTACAACACTTCCCAGAGGCACAGGGCCAAAAAATCACCTCAGGCAGATGAAAGAAACATTGAGGCAATGGATTGGGAATTACAGCGTGCTCCTACTCCAGCTGCTGGTTCAGTGGTTCATGGCTCCAAAGGGAACATGGCCAGCCATAAACTCCCACTTTTTTCTGGTAAGGAAAGTGGGTATTTCCTCTGGCTTATCAGAAAAAAAAAGGTTATTATTATCACTATTATTATTATCTCTAACACAAAGGCCAAAGCAGCTCAGCACTGTGGAGCACTTGAGCAGTGATAACACTGGCCAAGCTCCTTTGCAGGGCTGCCAAAATTGATACCAAAGCCTTCCACATCCACTGGGCCCAAAATTACCTCCCTGACAGAAACTAAGATTTCAGACAGCTTTAGGTGTGCTCAAAGAACACAAAAAATGGCCAGTTAGTGAAAACTATGAAAGACAACATGATGGGTACTTGATTTGAAATTGGACTGTATATAAGGGATAAATGCAGAATTTCAGGAACAAGGACAGTGGGATGAGATCCTCCCCATGGATGTTTGGGATCTAGAGACTCAATAAGCAAAGAATTACAGACATAAATATCAATGAGAGGACAGATGCAGAGCACTACCCTGCAAACCCTCCTGAATACATACCTCATCCTTCATGCAGGAGGCTACTTTACATGCAGCAAGGATTATTTATGAGACTACATTTCCAGAAGTAGCTTGATGAACATTATCCCTCAACATCTGGCATTTAAAAGAGCAATTCCAAAGATCCACATTTAATATTTTTCCCTCTCCATTCAAACTCCTCCTGACTTCATTAGAGTGAAAGAGCAAGATTGCAACCTGTCATCAGGTCATTCTCTGCTGCAGAATTCACTCACTGTGTTCAGGGAGAATAGATATGATTGCAAATGAGAGTCTTGGGATTTAGCCAGGAGATCTTACAGAATTAACAAATCCATAGTCTTTTTCTGCTGACATTATATTCTAGAGGAGTAAATGCTTTACAATGACCTAACCCAAAAAGATCCAAGGCAGTTTCACTCCAGGTTTCCTTTCTCTTGCTGTAGAGGGATGAGATTGGCCCATTTGCACAGATTTTGCTACACCAATAGCTTTGTTCAGGACATTTCAAGATAATAATCAATCACCTGGGAGGATTTTTACAGGGGTAATCTCTGCTGAGGTCATACCTGTATTCCATTCGTGGCCACAGGAAGCCCAGGGAAGCTCTGTAGTAAAGCAGTTGAACAAATAGAAGATAGCCCATGCTAAAATGATGATGTAATATACATTTAGGTGTGCCTCTATAACTTGGGTAGCATAACCGATGCCTGGAGGAGCAAAACAAAAAGTGAGATACGAAAGAAAACTCCTGCTTTTCCGGCTGTATTTAATTTAAAAACAAAAGCTGACTCTTAAGTGTATCTTAACTTCAATTTTGATACTATTTATTTCATTTTACTTCAAATGGAATGCTTTCTTTTGCAGTAGAACACGGAATTGTTACCTTCAAAGAGAGGGCAAACTTTTCTCCAGCATGTGATGCCTCCTTCACTTGTAAACTGTCCCAAGGCCGTCTCCAAGAAAAATACTGGTATTCCACAGCAAATAAAAAACACCACGTAGGGGATGAGGAAAGCACCTGCCAGTGAACATTGAGGGGGTGCTGGTTAGAATGAACAGGGCTCCTCAGTAGCACAGTGAGGATTTTTTCATTCAAGGAAGGATCAGCTGTGAGCCATCAGTGCAATACAGGAAGAGTTTACTCCTGCCCCAAATATCCAACGTTAACCTGTAAGCCAGGGCCACGGACTAAAACACACCAGACCAAAGCTCCTCAGCCTAAAGTCAGCTCAGGAGTCCCTCAAACACAGAGAAGATCCCAGCTATGCTCAGCTCACAGTTCTGCTCTGCCCTGCACCACATCAGTCTGCACCCCCAGCCTTGCTTTTTTCAGGGGTGAGGAAGTGTTACAGATGTTAAATCTGAGAAATCCTTTCCATGTTATTTATATGATAAGGATTGTAAAAAGGAAATGAGGAAACAAACTTCAGAACTACTTACAGGGACAGAAAAGCAAGGCCTGGCCTTATCACCCAGAAATACTGATGTGAAATTCTAGGAAAATAACAAAGCATCAACATTTTGGTTGGATGCTGACAGTAAACCCCAGCACAGGTAGAGAACCACAGCAAAACCCAAACACAGCACACCCTGAAACACCTGCTGTGCTTCAGTCACCCTGGTTAGAAAGCTGAGACAACTAAATCCACCTGCTCTGATGGAGTTTCCTTCATCTCATCACCAGGAGTCTCTTCCCTCAGCCAGGAAATTTCCCTAGAGATGAATCCCAGGTGCCTGTCAAGCAATCCACAGGGATTCCACAAAGAATGGAATATTTGCATGGCTTCTCTGGATAATTTACTGGCCAGGATCATCATACACACTATCATAGTGAGTTTAACAATGCAAATTGTTAATCCAAAGTACCAGCTTGGACTGTTTTTCCAACAGGCATACATCAGGAACATTAGAAAACATCAGGACACCCAGCTTGCAAAAAGATCATATTCCAAGAAATACCTCATTCTAAACACACAAAGAAATTAATTTTCCTCAAAACCTGAACATCCACAGCCCAAACTTACAGATGATTATTCTGTAAGTTTAACACTCCCTGTTATGACTTGCCAGAGGGGTCACACCTCACAAGTTCCAAACTACAGCTTCTAGATTTGTTCTGTTAAAAGCAATTTATTTCACAACTAGCTCAGATATTTACCACTGTCTTCCCCTAGCACACACCAAGGAGTTGGATGCATCAGATTTAAGCACTAAAAGCAAACTCTGGTCTAATTCCAGCAGGGGGTTACACAAGCTCACAGACTGAGCCTTCATTGACTAAAACTGGTCAATGGCAAATGTCCCATGGTGCCAGGACATGACCAATTAAATCACACCCACTTATTCTATTCCTACAGGGTACAGTGGTGATTAAATATGATATTTAAGTAATTACTTTTTCATCAAATCACCCAAAACAATGATGAAAATTCTTTCTACCTCATATTACAGCCTTTAAAATGATAGCATCGCCTTTTGACAAGCTGGCACACACTTACAAATGGGCACCTAAAGCTGCAGAAACCAAAAAATTACACACCAAAAATATATTCCTGTCATTTCCTCTGCCAAAAGTTCTCTAGGAACACTTTGACCATCAGCAAGAAAGGGTTGTGTATATGATGTGCAGCATGTTAATATTCAGGATCTGGTAGCAGCACTCTCTAAAGAGCTGAACTCTTGTTACCTAAGTTTGGCCAAAATACAGAGACATAAAGAAAGGAACTTCCACCAATAAACACAATTTGCACAGCAGGATTTGTCTTGCAGAAACAGCACACAAAATGGGCTAAAAACCATCCCTGAGTTCAGATAAGGAGGGACAAGGAATAGAAATTTGGCACAGCAAACAAACCCATCAAGGGGCAGATCAGTGCTTATCAGCCCTGAACATCCTATTTTTCTTCCAGCCTCTGTGTTTACACTGCCACTGACTCAGGCCTTAAGTGGGAAGAATGTTGAACCCAGTCCACAGAATCCTAAACTGAGTTTGTAATTTACTTTCCTTTCTCCATTGCTGCCCAAGTCAGAGCTGATGTGCTTATTCTCAACTGTCATTTATCTTATACAGTTTACAGTTGGCTATAACCAATACATGCCACATGTTATACTCTGTAGAAGTTGGGTCTGCTCTTTTCTCTCTCAATAACATTCATATTTTATATTTATTAGGGCTTGCTCTATTCGAGTAACCTGTAGTTTTACATCTTCCCCTACCTTGCTGTAGGAATTGGGGAAGTACTGAAGGAAAAAAAAGAACATTGAGGTACAAAAAAATTCCATGCGACAAAGAAAATAAATTTAGTCTTTGTGGCATTATTAGAAAAAAAAATATTCATCCTCTCCAAAGTACACTGTTGTGACAAATGAAGTGCTGCCTTCTTTTCTGTGTCAGACAAACTTGGTTAAGTATGCCTGGGTGTGTATTCACATGCAGAAGACAGCGTGTACTACTATAACTGAGTGCTGGCTTCTCCTGCATGAAAAATGCTACTGAAAAAATGTGTCAATTTACTAACGCAGCAGCAACTTGTAAAAATAAACCACACAGTGTTTGGAGAGAAGGAAAGAGAAACACAATGATTTTTCTTAGTTGTCAGATGTTAATGCTTCCCTGTCTGCACATGCACTGAAATCATGAACATGTCTCTCTTACTAGTGCAATAAATCACTGCAAAGCACTCTTAACTGTTTAATTCCCGTGTTTGATTCCCATGTAAATCCACACGTGATGCCATCTTACCTCCTCCATTCTTGTAGCAAAGATATGGGAATCTCCAGACGTTTCCCAACCCAATAATCTCCCCTGCCACAGAAAGCACAAATTCAACCTTATTGTTCCAGTGACCTCTTTCATGAACTTTCTTATCATTGCTGTGGACGAGGTTGGTACTTGAGGCTTCTGGGTCCAAAGCATCTTCTGGCTTGCCATTAATTATAGGAATAGTCTTTTCAGCTGTCATGACTTTTCAGCCTAGTGGAGAACAAAAGAAAAACACACAGGTGTGTTAAGACACTTGCTGGCACTGATTTTCAGCGACTGAAATCTCCCAGGGTGGCACTGGCTTCTTGTTACATACGGAAATCTGCGGGTGAAAATGAGGGAGGCAACTCCACAAGGCTGGAAAAGTTGTAAGGCAGGGGAAAAGAAAGGGGTGGGGGGAAGAGAGAAGGTTCAGTGCAAGGGAGGGAGCAATTCCAAGTGGTGACAGGCAACTTGCTAGCAGAGAAGGAAGCCTTTCAAAAATCCCTCCCCAGGCAAGGATCCCAGCCTGCCTGACCTACCAGAGGACAGGGATCTGCCGCACCTTCCGGGCGCACACCTGAGCCCGGGAGCGCTCAGGGCTGAGCAGAAGGGCTGGGATGGCTGTGGCCTGCCTGCAGCAGCGGGGGGGCTCCGGGATTACTCACCCAGGGCTCTGCCCGTGCCTGCGCGCCGGGGACGGGGGCCGGGCTGTGCTCAGCGCTGCCTGCGGGCGATGCTGCGGCTCCGGCAGCGCGGGCAGGGCACGGCCGGCCGGGGAGGAGGCGTTCGGGAT
>VXBC01007850.1:143239-169356 GCA_013399945.1 Ploceus nigricollis | reverse complement strand
CCCGCGGGCAGGGCCGAGCCCGGCAGGTTGGCAGCGTGTTCCCATCCCCGGCATCCCCGGCGGTGCCGGCCCCGCTCCGCAGCCCTCGGGCGGGATGGGACCCGCGGGCAGGGCCGAGCCCGGCAGGTTGGCAGCGTGTTCCCATCCCCGGCATCCCCGGCGGTGCCGGCCCCGCTCCGCAGCCCTCGGGCGGGATGGGACCCGCGGGCAGGGCCGAGCCCGGCAGGTTGGCAGCGTGTTCCCATCCCCGGCATCCCCGGCGGTGCCGGCCCCGCTCCGCAGCCCTCGGGCGGGATGGGACCCCGGGGACAGCCCCGCACCTGCCGCGCTCCCGCCGCGCTCGGGGCCGGCACAGGCCCCGCAGGTTAAAAAAAGGAACCCGCCGGGAACAGATGACACAAACTTCAGCTGGAAAGGGCGGCGGGGGGAGCCGGGGGACAGACGGGATGAAAAAATAAACGGAGGGGGAACATTTGGGAAGTGTGGAAACAATGTGGGCGCTTTCGAGTTCCACCAGGGAAATGCAGAAGCAAGCAGCCCATGTGGGCATTGCTAGCTGGGGCTTGGCTTAAAATTCAAGCTGTAAAAGAGGCGAGAAGAGGGAAAAAAATATTACAAATGGTTTTGTTTCAGGTTGAATCAAATATTTCAAACAGAGATTTTTTTTTCCATCTAACCCTCTCCTTTTTAAAATTGTTTTGTAGGTCAGTCATTTTCACCCTGTTTCCAAAGCCAAATTAAATACCTTTTCTTTCTTCATCTCTGCAGCTTCTCCTTGGCAAATGGCAGCACCCAAGCCAGGTTCTTGCTTCAAATCTTCCCTCAGCTCCACACTCTGCTGCAGTTATGATCAGCAAGGCTTTGCTCTGCAACTCCAGGGGATGCACTTCAGAACTCACAGGCCCCTAAATCCAGGATTCTCTGGTGGAAATGTCCCAGACACAGTCAGATCTTCCATGGGAATCCTCTCCCTCTCACCCTCCAGCTCCAAGGGCTTTTCCCACTGCCTGGCCACCTGTTAGCAGTGCTCACGGAAGACAATGGAAAGGTGCCCATGGATAGATTTTAAATTAACTTGAGCTGACTTTGTACCCTGCTTGTACATCACACATTGGAGCTTCTGCTGTGGTTAAAGTTTTCAGGATTCTGCATTTCAGTAATGCCTGTCACAAGAGTGGGTGCTGGGGCTTCACCCTGTCAGCTCTCTGTCACATCAACCCTTGCACCTAACAGGTGCAGGATAAGCCTCTCCCTTTTCTTCTTGATGCCAGCATTTATAGTTCTAGTCAAACCTATCTTGGGAAAGGAGATCTGCCAGTAGGAAAACTGAAAAAAATGCAAAATTCTTATATTTTATTTTTTTAAAGCATCCTTACCAGAGCTAGGTTTGATTTTGGGTGGTGCATTTGTGGTTTTTGTTTTAAATGCAGTTGGTATTCATTAATTGAGGATGGAATAGATAAATTTTTCCCAAGCTGACTTTGCACAAACTAAACTCAACTTGGAGGGTTTTTTTGTTGGTTTATTTTTACCTCCTTCTTCATCTTGTTTTCAGCAGGGATCAAAACAGCCCCTGTTTTTCTGTCTCCCAGCCAGGCCTAGCAGGCTCAACAGGATACACTTAAACATCAAAGCTGACAGTGAATTCTCATTTTATTCCTGAGAGTAATTCTAAAAACGGAGGGAAGCTGAGGGACAGTAAACTTTTGATGATTCAATACAGAGGAGAGACCAACCTTCATCTAATAGATTGATGATCCCAAACTGAGGGGGCTGCTGCAAGGGACAGTCTGCAGGCAGATGCTGAAGGTGTTTATTTGCTGATTTGTTCAGTATTTGAAATGATTAATTCCTGCTGTCAAGTGTTTTATCCACTGCTGTATTCCTGCACGAATTCCCAGTCAGTCTCCTCCCAAATGAAGTGTTTATGGAAGTAATTGCTGGTTGCTAATCCTTGTGAGCACTTCCCAGTGTCTGCAACAAAAAATGAGAAATTTTAGAGCAGGTTGAGAACCCTTTTTTTAAAATTCTGATGGAGGCTTTGCTGTTGCAGTGAGGGAAATTCCCTGGATTCCAGGCCAGGTTCATGCTCTCACTGTGTTTCTGGTGCTCCTCATCAGGAATTCCTGCCTGTTCCACTCAGCCTGTTGGGAGACCCTGCACAAGTTTCCTGGCCATGCCTTTCAGGCCCCACATTAAAATGATGTGCCCTAAAAAGCAATTCCAGTTCTGCTTTATTCATGTTTATCTCCACACTCCCAAGGAATCCTTTACAACTCTGTGCAGAAAGTACAGGGGTGGGGGTGGAAATCAGATGTTTCTGCTCACCAGAGAATGGTGCTGTGAAGTACCAAATGTTCCAAGGCTACATTTATTTAGATTTATAAACTAAAATTAATCAAGAGAAGTCATTCATACCTAGAGTAACTTGGGAAAAAAACTTCCAAGAAAAGTCCACATGTCCACAGGATTCTGCCAGGCTGCCAAAATTAATTTCAGCTAAAGTCATGTGATATAGCTTTGGAAATTAAAAACTGGGGCTTGGCTCATTTCTTCCCCTTATTTTAACTCTGAATTTCTGTGTTGTTTCTGCAATAGAAAATCTTGTGACAATATAACTGGGGGAGGAACAACAATCCTCTCCAGATTTAAAACCTTCAATTTAGATTTGCTATAAGCAAAATCTGCACAAGCCTTCTATAAAGATTTCATAAAGCTGGGCTCTTCGTGGGTAAGTAGCTACACAAAAGCAAAGAAATACAATCAGAATTTCAGCAGTGATAATAATCTGACAATATTTTGGATCAAAAGCCTAAAATCACAAAGCCATTTGTGAACAAGACCAAGATATTTAGCTGTTTTATTAGAGGCTGACTTCAATAAAAAATAGGCTGATTTGTGCTTAAACAGTTTTCTGTAATGGGAAAAAAGATTTCTTTGTTGCAGATAATTTTAAGTAAAGCAACACCTGATTGTTTGGCTTCTGTTTAGAAAGGCTTCACCCCTACCATTGCAGATATCTGTCCATCCAATTTTTTGCCTCTCAGTGGGTGAGATGCTGAGTTTTGGGTTGAGGAGAGCAGCAAAAATCACTTTTCCATCTATTGATGTTGCCCTTCCCTTGTCCCCTGCTGTCAGTCTGAAACCTGTATTTTGTTACCTGCATTTTATCTTCCACCCCCTCTTCCAGACAGGAGTGGGTGAGAATATTCCAAATAGGGGATTTCTGCTGCAGACTAATGCTGATCCCCTGGAAGAGCTGGCACAAACTGGGGTTTCCTTGAGTTAATTCATCCATTCCCACTGTGCTTTAGGGACACACCCCTCTGCTAATGGGTAATGGTACCTTGAGTTTCTTAAACATGAATTTTATACACAAACAACACTTGGAGAGAACCTCCAACCCTGGTTATCCACAACTTCCAAGAGTTAGCAGTCACCCATCCTAGTGAGCTGAAATCTAGGAAATGGCAAATAAATGACAGCACTAAATGAGAAGACACTTTTGAAAGGTTTTAATGGGACTTAGGAGTGAGACCAAATAAAAGAAATACCAAAGAGACCTGAGAAGAACTCGATGCATAAAACCACAACTGCCTATAGTCAATCATTGTTCCAGATGAGAAGCTGAATTTGCAGTCTTCATGCAGATACAGATGTTATCAGCATGCCCAACTCACAGTTACTGGGAGCAGCTCCAGCCTGGAAAAGGAATGAACTCTGAGGAGAGTTTGTGCTCAGCTCCTCTGGATATATTTTCAACTATATTAAAATATTTCATATTATTAAAGGTACTCAGTGGACAATGTCAGAATTTAATTCAGGTTACAGAAGCTCTCTGCAGGCACGTAAAATCTTTTATTTTATCCCAGACACTCTCTGTTCCCTGTTGTAAAGTAGGGTAAGGGGCTGCTTTGTGCACTGGATGCTCCAGGTCAGTATGGGATGATAGTTAGGAATTAAATGTCAAGGAATTGAATAACTCTCACACCTCTGGTAGGAAGAAGCATCTCCCCCCCACCCTTAGGTAGTGGTCCAGTGCTCTTTTTTTCTGCAAGCAGCTCACTGAGCCAGGCTTTGGGTTAATCCTGGAATTTCACAAAACCAAGTTGCCTTTAGGTTTGGTCTATAGCAAAGTAATTAAAAAAATGAAATTCCAGCTTCTAGATGAAGATGATCATTCCATGCTATGAGATGTAATGCTCAACAGTAAAAAATGGGGCTAAGAGGGAAGGAGGATGATAATTTGAGTGATGGTATTTGTCTTCCCAAATATCCCATGGGATGAAGTCCTGCCCTCCTGGGAATGGCTGAACATCCACCTGCTGATGGGAAATAGGAATTCATTCTTTGCTTGCACGTGCTGCTTTGCTTCATGTGTTAAAGTGTCTCCACCTCAGCCCCTGGGCTTTCTCATCCCATGAGTTTTCCCACTTTTCCCTCTCTGATTCTCTACCCTGCCAATATGGGAACCTGTGCAATATTCAGGTTCAGTGAGGGGTGGCAGCAGTACTGCACACTCTGCCAAGTGTTGCTTTAAAATACATTAAAATCAAAAGCAAGTTACCAATAGAAAGACAATGATGGGTGTGAATGAGGGGGTGGTTTTGTTCTGTGTCAGACTGAAATAGGAAAAAAGCTCCAAAAGAGAGGTCAACCCAGAATGAAGATAATTAATTTTTCTCCCCAGTGCAAAATAATAAGAATTATATATAACCCCCTAAAATTTCAACTCAATCACATTTTACTTTTGAACTAGAGTGCAACAGCAATATATTCCTTCAAAATTAAAAAGAGGTCTCATATTTTCAGAACATTTCCTTTATTGAAGTCTTTTTGGCTGAAGTTGCATGTCAGTAAAGTAAAGTAATTGCCTGGAAAATATTGATTAGCTCTTGTCAAACACCCCCTCTGCTCTTCAGTATTTCCATTTCAGCACTGTCAGCATTCAAGAACTGGCACAGGAGTTTAACTGTGTGTGTTGAGTTCTCTAAAGCAGCCCCAGTGCAGTCCCACAGACACTGAGCCACTGCAACAGCTCTGCCACATAAATTACATGTGACAACTTGGACTAACTCAGCAAACAATCCTGTCCTGAGCTGTCTGCTGGCACATTGCTAATTAACAATTAATTGCCTTCCACAAGACTCCTGCAGAGCAGATGATGTGACACTGCAGATGTTTCAGCCAACTTGTGTTTCTCTGCAGTGTTGCAAAGTGCCCAAAGATTTCTTTCACTGTTTTGCTTTTTGTAATGGTATTTTTAATCAGATATATACACTCCTTTTGTTATTTTTTAAAATATGTTGCAGTATTTTAAAACTGAAACTCCTTTCTTTACAGCTGTGAATCATCAGTTGTTGGTTGACACCTGTAGGTTTATAACCTGAAAATTGGGTCAAAATAGAACTTAGATGGCAGATCAGGAAAATTAATTATTTTGAAACCCCACCCAATTATGCCCAGCAAAAGCAATATCTCTGCTTCAAGAGCCAAAAGAGAAAATACTCTCAAATTTTATTACATCCACTTACTAAAAATGCATTGACTTCTTTGTCTTTCCCAGCTAAAAGAGGAATATTTTATTGTAGACTCTAATCCACTGGGAAGGCAAACGGAGAAGACACAAAGATTATCCAGAAATTCATCTCTGCTGGACAATTATTTTTCCCAATGACTCGTTAAAGGTGAACAAAGAAACTCAATGAGAGAAGAACCCTCCAGCAACAAGGCAAACCTCACATTTAGGTGCACAGAGCTGGGCCTGGAGGAACAAAGAGCAGCAGGGAGATCCTGACTTTGCTGGCACAGATTCCAGGAGCCTGACAAAGGCTGTGCTGGGAGGGCAGGAGGAGATGTGGGAATTGCTGCTGCACTCCTCTGGAAGCGGATGAACAATTTAGGCACAGAGGACAAAACAGACAGATTCCTATCAGGGGGAAAAGCCTTCCTGGCAATTTTCAGAAAGGCCTGAGTTGATTTTAGGTTCTTCCCCCAGAGGGACTGGGCACTGCCCAGGCTCCCCAGGGAATGGGCACATTCCCAAGGCTGCCAGAGCCCAAGGAGTGCTTGGACAACACTCCCAGGGATGCCCAGGGGGGGATTGTTGGGGTGTCTGTGCAGGGCCAGGAGCTGGACTGGATGATCCTTGTGGGTCCCTTCCAGCTTGGGATATTCTGTGATTATTTTTATGTTTCAGGATATTTCTGACCGTTCCTACTCCCTCTCATCTCAGTTCCTTTCCTATCCACAGGAAAACTGAAACTAATCCTACAGGGTTTGACTGAAGAAAAGCTTAAAATACATTTGTCTCCAATTCTTTTCCAAGTGCCTGGCACTGAGGAGAATCATCACTCTCCCAGAAACACAGAGCCTAATCCATGGAAAACTGAATTCAGGAGAGGAGAAGGAATTTTGCTGGAGATCATTTTATGCATAATTTCTGCCTATTTTGACTCCCTCAACACCCTGATGTTTGTAGAGTGATTTATAGGTAATAAATCAGGCAGAGAGAAGACATCCCATATTACCTGAGACATGGAGTTCTGGCTTCACAGCAGCAGGAAAAAGAAGTTGGGCTTTCTTTTTGCAGTCTGTAATAAGGAAGGCAGTAGTAGAAATAATCAGTTGAGATTCTGTGCTCCCACCATGTTTTAATTTAAGCACAATATCTGGTGAATGGAATTCCCAAAGCAGCACCTATTTCTTAAATTCTTTCTCTAAAATTGACTTGCAAATTTTTTTAATAGGAAAAAATCCCTATGCTGAGGAAGGCTAGGCATACATTTTTTTTTTAAAAACTCATTTTTTTAGAAGTTTAACTTTCTCTGAATATTGTTCTAGCCATCATTTCCTCATGACTAGAAGTGTTTAGTTAACTAAAACAGGAAGAACACAAAGATCTCCTTACTCGATGTCACTTTCACTTTTCCCACTGGGAAAGGAAGACTTTGCTGAAGGTGAATAAGGCTCCCCTAAAATGTCAGAGCACAAGTGACAGTGACACATCCACAAATATCACATCTTTACCAGCCCTGGTATCACAACCATACAATTTTTGGGAGCATCATTCTGTGCTTTGCAGTCAACTTTTCCACCTGCTCCTGAAACTAAATATCATTTACGAGTAGAAAAATTGCACCCAGAAGAGGAAAATTTCCTCTGCAGAGGTCTCCATAATCACAAACTTTTAACTTCTTACAGGCTACAGAATATGCTGCAAATAAACACAATAAAATGTTTCACTAGTGCATCATTTACAAAACTTTCAGCATATTCAGCCTGAAATTCATTTCTAAAGATACTTTGCAGATTTGGGGCTTAAAGGTCAAGTTTTCAGGAGCTAAATTACTGAGGTGGCCTTTTCTGCTGAAGAGGGGCAGAATATGGCACTTGATTCATTGTTTGCAGTTCAGAAGGGGTTTGTGCACCTCAGGCATTGATTGTTTTGATGATTACAGTAGCTGAGACTAAGGAGATATGGCTTTATATCTGTAAGTGCTTTTATCTTTCCAGAAAGTGTGAGTTTCCTCAGTTCATTACTGACTTTACATGCAGAATAAAAAGCTGTAATCCACATAGTAATAGAAATAAAGTTTTTAAATCAGGTAAAGTTTTCTTCTGAGGTTTGTTTTTAAACCAAGCAGGGAGGGTGTGGAGCAGCCAGCTCTTAGTGCAATTAATTTCAGGTCCTTGTTAGTAATGATAAGAAAGTATTAGATTTCAGATGATAAGAAAGCATTACATTGCATCTGCTTGTGTCACATGGATTTTTGATTCTAACTTGATTTTAACTTGATCTAATAGGACTTGATCCTATTTTAAATCTCTTTAAGCTTATTAAGAGTTTCCCAGTTCAGCCCCGGGTTTACAAGAGCCTTGAGCAAGGAGCAGAGCAAAGTGTCGCTCTCCTCCAGCCCTTGGACACACAGGGATGGTTCAGCTGCTTCCAATGAAGGCAGAACTTACAGGTGAAAGACCTGAGTTTATACAGAGACAGCAGCTGCTCTGGAAACTTCCTCCTGTGCTGTTGCACACTCAGAGAAATAACAAGTTATGTTCAGTTGCTGCATGGCCAATAAATCTGCAACAGACTGCACTTGTTAAACGTGGATTTTGTGAGCTGTAACACAAATCATTATCTCCCAAATATTTCTGTACTCTGAAATGTTTCTGCACGCTGGGGTTTGTGCACTGACCTTTGGCAGGGCTGTGGTTGTGTCACAGCTGACCCATGGAAGGCAGCACCATCCCTCAGCAGGAGGACACAGACCGAATTTTGTGCTGATCCATGAGGGGCAATCATGGAACTGTGGAACACCCTGAGCTGGAAGGGACCCACAGGGATCACTGGGTCCAACCCCTGCACAGACACCCCAACAATCCCAGCCTGGGCATCCCTGGCAGTGCTGTCCAAACGCTCCTGGAGCTCTGGCAGCCTTGGGAATGTGCCCATTCCCTGGGGAGCCTGGGCAGTGCCAGCACCCTCTGGGGTAGAACCTTTCCCTGATCTCCACCCTAAACCTGCCCTGGCACAGCTCCAGCCCCTGAAACTCTTTGTTCACACTTTACACCCTTGTGCATACAGAATTTTTTTAAGCACAGGGGCTCTCCGTGATTTCTTGAATGGTTTCAGTGCCCCTTTGCTAACAGCATCCTGAAGTCCTGAGTCCCCTTTTCTATTTGCAAATCAGAATCCTGGCCAGACACAGAAAACAACCCATCTATGAGTCCATTTGATTAAAACAAAATTTGGCTGCTGCCTAATGGCTTGCTCAGGAAGCATTTGGGTTGCATTAAAATGAAGAGGCCAAAGCAAGTTCCTGAGCTGCATTCAAAATCCAATGTTAAAGGTCAAAATACCAGAGTGAATGGCACCTAATCTGTGGAACAGCTTTCAGGAACTCTTTTTACCACCTTCAACATCTACCACTCTATTCTTAGCTGAAGCAGATGTAAATTATGGTCTCCTATTAAAACAAATGAGATATTCAAGAAAACTTCTTTGAGGAAACTGGAATAGTTAAATGCAATAAATTTAAGACACACTTGAGTTCTGTAATTAATCTTATTTTCCCGTAAGTAGTTTAATCTTAATGAAGATTGTTGTTTTACAAGATATCATTCTAACATACATGTTATCACATCTTTGTCAGGTGCATTAAAATATCTGAAAATCTGCCCAAATTACCATTTCAAGTCTAGAAACATCATCCTATTCCATTCTAGGCTGAAAATAAATTCTCACTCTGCACCTACAACTATGAAGAATCTAAAATAATTCACAGAGCTAAACATATATTCTCAAATTTGGAAAAAAAGAATATTTAAGCATTCCATGTTCCAATTCCTAATTTAGATTTTTTTAGAAGAAGTAAATGCTTCTTTCACCTATGTTTGTTTAAAACAGGGTTACATTATAGTGTATGTTGCTTACGATTGGTTTCTTCACATCTTCCTCTTACATTTGAAGTCTTTAAGGTGATTTTAAAATGCCTTTTCCCAAAAGATTCCTCATCAGTTGTTCCTGACCCTGTGATACCATTCCTGCAAA
This sequence comes from Ploceus nigricollis, assembly GCA_013399945.1. NCBI lineage: Eukaryota > Metazoa > Chordata > Aves > Passeriformes > Ploceidae > Ploceus > Ploceus nigricollis. The sequence continues at coordinate 159,803 of VXBC01007850.1, read as the reverse complement.
CCCTTTACAGCAGGGCCTTACCCCAGTGGAAGGATTTCCACACAATTACAGCAAGTTAATGTTCTTGTTTTATTTAAGGAATTGGGGGTGGAGTGTTTAAAAAGCTGCTCCTGGTAAAATCCCCTTTCAATAACAATAATGGGCTTTCTTTTCTCATTGGTGCATCCCTAAGTATGGAAAAATGAGTCCCTGCAAACTCCAGCCCAGTCCTGAATAACACACTGAAAACTAAACAGCAAAAGTTGGACATTTCAAATATTCCTAAAACTTTGTAGAGTACTTCCATTCCCTTTACAGAAGTCAAGCCGTATTTTCCTGGGATTTTCTACAGCAAGACATCAAAACCCTTGCACACCTAAAGCTCTCCTGACAAATTAAGGCTCATTCTTCTTCTGCTTTGAATTAATTTTTCTCAAAGCTTTTGGTTTTTTTCAAAGTAATAACTTCCAGGATTTCTCAGTTCACTGTTTTGAACTAAAGGGTTTGAATGGAATAGTCCAGCTGGATTGCCCTGTCAGCATTTTATCTTTATTTCTCTTAATGCTCGATAATGCCGCCCTAAAACAATTTTTATTATTGGTTTGCAAGGCAGAATTACCTGAATGTAATCAGATACAGCTTTTCCATTAACTGAAATAAGTCTCTGGGCCATAAAGAGTTCTCTGTGTTTTTACAACATTAATTTATTATTTAACACATTTAATGTTATTTATTGTATTATTTAATGCATTGTTTAATATTTTAATATATTAATTAATGTTATTTAACATATTACTTAAGATGAGAATAACTTTGCTTATAAATATAATCCATAACTATTTTATAGGCCATTTTAACTCTAGCATTATGATTTTGAAATTATTGTTCAGGTTGCATCTTGCATTCAGTTCCTTCACTCTAGAGTACCTTAAAATATAATCACAAATACAAAAAAATATATTAAAAAATCCTACATTTAGACATGATTAATGACCTAAAGTTTCCTGCCCATGGCAGGGGGAAAGAACAAGGTAATTTCTAAGGTCCTTTCCGACCCAAACCATTCTTGAATTCTCTGAAAATGGGCCTCCCATTCCCACTGTCTTTTTTATCAGTATTCACTGATTTTCTAAATCATGTTCCAAATCAGGCTGTGTTTGCTCCACTTCTGGATGAAACAGGTAACTATTTATATAGAATATTTCTAATTTTCTATATTGTCCCACACTGATCCTACAGGTGCTTTCTAAAGATTGTAAAAATGCCATAAACAGCAAAAATTCCTTGCTAAGGAATGGACTTCCTGCATTTATTTCTGTCATTAGCTTGGGAGCACCGTGCCTAATTGCTGCAAGGAGGGACTCACAGAGCTGAACAAAATCTTGGCAGTGTAAAAAGAAAGGGAGCCAGGCTTGCCTGTTTTCCTGAGCAGCTCTGAACTCTGCCCAGATGTGCTGTGATCCAATGAACTCCTGAGGGGCTCCCTGCAAACAGAACATTCCGGGTCACCAGCAGCTCACCCACCGCCGTGGCTGGAGCTGTGCTCACAGCACTGCTCGGATGCTGGCAAATAAACTGATTTAAAAACCTCACCCAGACAGAAATAGGTGATAGAAATGTAGATGCAGAATCCTTAATTCATCAGGGATGACGTGCAACAGTAGATTCATGAGAGAGGCAGCAGCAAAGCGGAGAGAAAAATCCCACAGGAATTTTTCATCTGGGTGAACCATGAGTGCCCCAAATTACATCAAGGAGGAGAGAGAAATCTCCTCCTTGATTCCTCCTTGATTTTTTACCTGTGTGAACCATGAGTGCCTCAGTGTTTCATCCCTGTTTTATTAAGCTTGGTCCAATCTCCCACTGACTCTAGGAACAGCTTAGAAAATTTTTTGTATGATTACTCCCCCAAAGGCTTGAGATCTATGATTTATAGCTGAATCTTCATGGCATGAGTTATTTTTGAAAGAAAAGCTTGCTGTTGTCACCTTGTCCTGTGTTGGCAGAACAGAAAGGTACTGGGGTTTTTTAATTGTGTGATCTGCAGCAGTGAATTTGAGCTCTCAGCTACAAAAGCTGCTCCTGTCTCCCTGAAACCTGCTTGCTGCAGCTCTGACAGGTATCCCAGACTGCTGGAGATGCACAAATTCCCCTGAATTTGCAGCTAATGAAGGAGAGACCTTTCCAAGGAGCAGCTTTCCTCCACCCCCTCCCACCCTCGAGTGGGCTCTCTACTATTACAAAATGGGTTTCTCAGCAGGAGCTGCTTGACAACAAAATGGGCCCCTGGCTCAGCCACCCGATGTTGTCAGAGCTGAATATCTGCCTGGAACAGGGCTTGATATTCCTTAAAATCAGTTCATTAACTGTTTGACCTTTTCTACTTCCTAGGAAGATAAAAGTATCAATGCAAAGCCAAAGCACAGCCCTGGACCACCTAGGATGCTGTGACACGGTTTATAAGCAGGGACGTGGGTGAGAGCAGAGCCCGGGCTGCCCGGAGAGGGCAGGGCTCCAGTGAAGCTGCTAAAAGTCATTAACATTCTCCAGGACTGTGCTGGGAGCCTCAGTGCCTCGGAAATGCCCTGGCTGCTGAGCCAGGGCACAGGCAGTCCCTGAGCCCAAACATCCCCCCCGTGCTGGAGTCCCCAGCTGCCAAGCTGCCTCTGTGGTTATCACTTTTACAAGTGAACAAAATGACTGGAAAACAGCAATAATTCTGCTCGTGCTCCAATAATGCACATTTTGTGCTGCTGCTAATCTCAGTAACAGGGTAAACAGAGCAACTGCAAATCTGGGGATTGCATTAACTACAGTGCAGTAATGGCAATAATCATGTTCATAACAACATCATTCAGAGCATTTTTACATCCAATGACATCACTGATATATGAATAAAAAAGTATAAAAATTATTTTCACCCTGACTGCTTCCTTGGGTTATTTTCCAAGGGTTTTTCATGCAGACCATCATGAATTTGTCAACGACTTGAGCAACCAAATGACTGCATGGCCTCGTTCTGTACAAATCCCATCTTTCCTCTGCCTGCTCATTAGCAGTATTCCCTTAAAATATCAGCAGCTGCAGCCTCAGGCCTCCAAGGCCTAACCCGTGCTTAGCTTCAAGCATTTAAGAATTCCAAATAGCAAATCTCTTAACAACCAAAATCCAAAATTCTGTTTCTACACGATGATTAGGCACAGACGTGACCAGTTCTGGCCACCCACAGACAACAGATCCTCCTTTAGCCTCTGGAACCACTCTGCTAAAACAAACTGGTGTTTTTACTGGTGGCAAATCTGTGTCATTCTGATGTCATTTCAAGTTGAGGAAGAGTTTATTTTCCTCCTGTACCAAGTCAGAATGATTAAACATTTACACAGTTCCAGAAAGACTTCAGAATAACTTCTTCCAGCATAACCAAAACCAAATCAAGGTTTTGGATGAGTGTCAGTTCAAATGACAATTGAGAGGATCCTGGAGTTAAAAATTACAATTGAAAGGATCCTGGAGTTAAAAATAGTTTGGATACAAATATTACAATATAATAGACACAGATCTACCACACTCTTGTAGCCCAAAGTCATTGATTTACCTATGGCAAATTTGTGTTGTGCAAATACTACTGAGAAAAAAAGGAAACTTTTTTTAAAATCCACAATGCTATTGATTTCAAATGCTATTATACAGAGAGGAGTTAGAAACCGGGGTCTGAACTTTACCTTGTAAAGTGAATTTGAGAAGAGGCCATGGAGTCTCCTAAAGCACTTTTATCTCTAATGCACGGGGAGTTCTTCAGCACAGAACATCAGCTGTGGGGTGCTACAATACCAATGCAATAAAATATCAATAGAACAAATTATCAATATCAGCCAACAAAATCATGAGATCCCGTCTGAGCTTAAAAATAATTAGAGAGATCCTAACTCCACTCCCAGATTTTGTATATAAAAAACCCAAAACCTACTTTAAACTAAATTCAAAGGAAGAACAGAAAGGAATTTGGCAGCACTGTCAAAGCTGTGAGTCTTGGCGGCACCCCTGGGTTTCATTGCAAAGAGAGGGGTCAGAGAGGTGATCAAACCAGTTCCCCTGGATTAATTTGGTGATTTAAATCAGGTGTGATGGCCTGAACCCAGCTGGCATATATATATTGCTGATTCACCTTGATAAACTCCATTTGCATGCCAAAGAAATCATCTGTTTCTTCACAAATGTTTCCTCTACTCTCAGAAAATGTATTTTTATAAACAGATTTTAACTGACTTCATGATATTGTGGTTTATGGGTAAAAAAATACAGCTATTCTACCTCTAGAAGGCTGAAATATATTCTTTCCATCAGAAGAGGAAACAGGCAGAACAAAGTTACTTCTGAAGCAGAAAATTGCTAGATAAAAAATGCCAAGCAAAGCCAACACTCCAAACATGATATGTATTTCAAGCATTGCTCATAAATATCACCTGATGGAAGGAGAGGGATCCATATCCTCTACTAATTTTGTCTATTTATCTTTCAGCAGAAGCATCTTGTTTCCATTTGCTCTGGAAAACAAAAATGTCAAAATCGTTATAGTAAAAATATATTAATTCTTCTAATACCAGCCAGGGCAGGTGAGTGCTTTTATTGCCTCACACACCAGACTGAGCAGTCAGGTGTGTGGAGCAATAAAAGTGCTTTGGAGCCCCTTTTTCCACTTTGAAAAAGGACATTCCTGCTCTGTCATAGGGGGTTTGCCCAGTAAAGAGGCAAACCCAGCAGTAACTTTCAATAAAAATAAAAAATATGTTGACAATTACAATGTGACAGAATTACTTAGCTTGATCCTCAAGAAAATGTCAGCTTTGCCTGGCCAATTCAAGGAGAAAAAAAGGATTTTGTTTTCTATAATCTTTGGAACATGTAGGGTGCTAATCCTGCTATGCTGAGCAGAACTTGGGGGATATTTTCTCTCTAAATCCACACATTTGCTGTTATACTCTCAGCCCATTTATCGTGTATTTGAGTAGCTTGCTGGGGTTTATAAGTAATTATTCCCTGGCCCAAAGTCTATCAAGCTCAATTCTCCATTGGACAATAAGGGACCATTTCTGGTCAATAAAAAATTTGATCTGTTTATACTTTGATTGCATGGCCCCATCTATCTCCTTACATCACAGTCAAGATGATTCATGACTGTTGCAATTGGTTTAATTATTTTGGTAATAGTCTTCTGAGTTATCAAAACTTATTTTTCTGCAGCACAATCATTCCATCATTTTCATCATGGAAAGTCACAGGAATCTATGAATACATGCAGATTTTTTTATATGTAATATATTTTAATATATATAGACTAAAAAAATAGCAATATGTGGATAAAATAGCTTAAAGAAGAAATGAAATTTCCTTTTTTTTTGCCTTTTCTGAACATGATTGAATGCAACAATTGTTCAGTGAGGATTCACTGGGTTTTGTGGCTACTAGAACACAGATTTTCTACACACTTGGTGGAGAAATTACAGCAAAATAAACTGCTTAGAAAAGTTTAGCTGAGGTCTATTAAAGGCAGTTAGGTTTTATGGTTTGGCTGATGACTACCCCATGACAGATAAAGACCCTCGGTCTTCTACAACAGATTTCAGTCTAGATCTGCACACAAACTGCAGGAGAGATTTTTAATAATTCATCTGTAATTTCACATCACTGCAGAAATATTTCTAAATGCTGTTGCTGTCCACAAAGAAAAATGTTATAACCACCCTCATAATGTTCTTTGGAGGTTATAACTTAAATTTATAAATAATGGCTGTAATAAGCAGTAGGTGATGGGAAGGCAGAGAGAGTTTTATTTGCATTTATTTATAGCATTTTTTAGACAGTGGTTAGAGCAAGTTAGGAAAGGATAACTTGGTAAGGCAGCACCATATCACAGATAAACGTTTTGGGGAGAGAGGATGTGGGAAATCATGTTCAGTTTAAAAAAAACACCCCACTAAATGTGGTGGCACTGCTGAGCTTTAATGAGTTAAAACACTCCACAATTGATTGCTTTGGAAATCCATCATATTCCACTGCAGTAGCAGCAGAAAATCTGTGGGTGGAGGTGCAATATCAACTGTGATAAAAGAGAATAGCCACCACAAAAATCACAGGAGATTATAAACCAAAGCCTGGCCAAATGTTTGCACAATGGAGGAGCCCCAATTCTCCTCTTTTGAGCATATATATGTTGCTTTAAAATATTCAGCATGTTATGGTTTCACCTGCAGCTTTTGCTGTGAATCTCAAATAATCCTGACTTCAATCTGGGCTTGAGCAAGCAGATTTCATGTTCTGTATTTTAATTGCCTTTAAAAAAACCAAAAATTTGTTTTACTTTTCCTGACTAAAAAGAGCTTCTCCCCTCTCTGCTTTTTCTCTGAAGCTCCTGGTGCTCGTTTAAGAGTCCACTGTTACAATAACAACATACAATGTTTTTCAGATTTCATTAACAGGATTTAGTCTGGATGTGAGCATTTTGCTTAATTATTTTCTAAGTTGTTTTCCTTGTGCCCAGGGAAGAGCAGGGTTGGCTTGTGGGAATGACTCTGTGGTAATAATCAGTGTGCAGACCAAGGTTCTCAGAATTTATGTAACATTTATTTTCCAGTTTTCTCCTGCAGAAATATTTGGAAATTAGCTATCCTACTACATAGATATATTCATATTTTCCTTGTGGTCAGTTGTGTCTTTGAGCACCAGCACCCCAAAGCAAAGGGATTCTCCAAAAGTAAAAATAAAGGGTAAAGATCATTGTGGAACTAGAAATCAACACTTTTTAAATATAGGCTTCCTGCCATGTAAAGGAAATGCTACATTTCATATGTACCTTCTCAGGAAGAGCAAAGCAGTGTGAAGCCATTTGAAAAACAATTTAAGTGTACCCATGGACATGAGAAAATTCACAACTAAAGTTACCCACATTATGGAAAAACCCACATCTTATGGGAAAGATACATGTATCTAGCAGAAAAGAGATATCTTCCAATATTCCATGTGGAATAATCTGATCTTTGAATGTGGAAAACACAGAAATAAAGAGCTGCAGCCTTATAAAAACATTTTTAAAATTAGGAATCATCAGGGAAACACAAAAGTTTGTGAGAGGGTATATTCACTATGAGAAGTGAATTATTGCTTAGCCTTGGTACACACGACCAGACTGTAGAAACATTCAATCCCAGTGAGTCAATTAAGCTTTGTTACTGCTCCATAATTAAAAAAATGTGTGTGGAAACTTGTATTGCCACACTGAATCCAAAGACAGTGTCTAGAAAACACACACAAAATTATTCAATGTTGAAAACAAAAAAAAAAGGATTAGCATTGTTCATGACTTCCAGAATTTTTTGTTCCCAGTCTGATTTCTGGACATGAAACACATGAAGTAATCTATATTACATGCATTCATTTAATTAAAAAGTAATTGAGTCATGGAGTTCAAAAATACCTGTCACAAACATAAATACCTTGAAGGAAATGGTCGAAAGTTAAAAAAAATTATTCCTTGTCAAGAAGTTAGACCTGTATTCATCTTTATGTTTTTTTCTTCCCATATCATTTTCCCTTCTCAAAAGGAGAAATGGAGTAGCTTTACAGGGATCTAGTGCACTCTGCTACCGTGTTCTTGAGTTAGGTCTTGGAAAAGGACTGCTAGCTACCTGATGGGGTTATTTTTAGGAGCTGAATACATCACCAAAGTCTGTTCTGCATTCCCAGAGCCAGGCCCAGGTGTCACTCGGAGACTGGATGCGTTCCTGAAGCCTGTGGGCAGGGATCCAACAGTGACGGTGCATATCAGGCTGACACGGAGCAGGAGGGCTGCAGTGCACACTGAAAAATTGCTCCAGGCAGCCAGAAACCACGCCAGAGAAAGGAAAATGTTGGAATGGCTTCCTTCATGCTCATCCCTGTACTCCTTAGTGAGAAAGGAGGAATGGGAACACACTGCTAGGAGTTTAATCTCTGGGATAAAAGCAGAGAAGCTTAATGGGGCTGATTAGGGGAACACACAGTTTGTCCTCTGAGCAGGAAGCATTGCTCATCCAGAGGGCAGCCAGCATCACTGAAAGGCATTAAAATTTAAAAAAAATTAACTTGTAGGGCCTTGCACTCATGTTACAGTTCAGGCACTCACAATAGTGCCCAGAGAGCAAGTGTTGATTCCTGAGAAGAGAACAACATCAAGGACAACAGAAACACCTTCAAGTGCTGCCGCCAGGACACCAACTGTGCCACGGAGTGTCCTGAGTGGGGAGGGATGCACAAGAATCATCCAGGCCAAGCCCTGGCCCTGCACAGACACCCCGACAATCCCACCCAGGCGCTGACCAAAGGCTCCTGCAGCTCTGGCAGCCTGGGGGCCGTGCCCATTCCTGGGGAGCCTGGGCAGTGCCCAGCACCCTCTGGGGGAAGAACCTTTGCTGATCTCCAACCTGAACTTGCTCTGACACAATTTTGGGTCATTCCAAACCCCTGGCCACCACAGAGCGATCAGTGGCTGCTCCTCCTCTTCCCCTCAGGAGGAAGCTGCAGATCCCTGAGGCCTGCCCTCGTCCCCTCCAGATGAAGTGCAGAGTGCCCTCGGCCGCGCCTCACACAGCTTCCCCTCACGGCCCTCCGCCATCTTTGTGCTCTTCCTTTGGACACTCTCTAGTAGTTTAATGTTCTTTTTATATTTTGGCACCAAAAACTTCACACAGTACTCAAGGTGAGGCTGCCCCCATGAGACATGGGGGGTCAGAAAATTAACTTAGAGTAGAGCAGGACTACTCCTCTCCTCCCTGGCCAGGCTGGCCATGCTGGGCCTGGTGCCCTCAGGACACTGATGTCCCCCCTGGCTGCCAGGACACACTGCTAGAGCCTCAAGAGAAATATCTGCACCTCAAACCCCATCCAAAGCACTGACTTGTACTCACAGTTCTCCTCTGGGACCTTTGCTAAGTCACCTCTCTCCCTCATCCTTGGGATTTCTGGTTCAGGTGTCAATCCTGTTACGAGCAAAGCCTTTTCCTTCCATTGGAAGCTCCCGGGATGAAGGCTTTGCTCCAGACACACACTGGGTTTTAGGGAGGAATCTTCTCTCTCCCAGCACAACGTCATCCTGTCCCAGATGGTGGAAGACCCTACGAGCATCCACTCAGTGTCACTCTCTTCAAAAGGCAAACTGGAAATGTATCAAAGCCGTACCGTTTGTGGCAAGATGAAAAGAAGTCTAATTTAGTATAAAATGTTGATATTTGACAACAGTTAATTAATCTCAGCACTAATGAATGTGCAGATAAATTGTTTGACTGCCTGTTCTGTCCACAACACTGGTAGCCTTAGATGAGATGCTCTGGAATTGCCTCTTTATGGAAATGATCCTGATAGAACAGGTGATGTGAATTTGTGAAGAAATGATTCACACCAAACATTACATTAACTGCTATAACCACATAAAAAGGATTAGTCCAGGAGTAGAGGCACAATACCATTCCAGATCACAGCTTGAGCCTTGAAATTCAAGTATCTTCAGTACAAATATGTGAATGAAGCCCAAGATTACAGGTTACCTCTGTATCCTCCACTCCACAAAACCATGCTAACAATTTTTGGCCACATACTCACAACTAACAAGAATTAAAGTCTTGTTTATATAGTGAATTTCATTGTGGATGATATATTCTAAATTTTTCAGTCAACCAGTACTAAAAAGTGCATTTCCTATGTATGAACTGTGCAATAGAGCTTTCCAAACTCAAAAAGGCTGTAGCTCTATTACATTCTAGCATTTGCTCTTCCATTTGTTTTCAAGAAATATATAAAACATACTGGTTTAGCTTTCATAGCCCAGAGTTTGTTTGAATGCAGTAAATTGGTTTAAAACCACTGGGGCAGTGATTGACTCCTGTCAATCACACGAGCACAGGCAGTGCTGCAAGATGAGAGAGGAGCAATTCTCCAGAGGGCAGGAGCTGAGACTGTGAGGATTATCAGACTGAAGGGTTTTCTGCTGTTTTCCCGATTTTAGCATTGCGATCCCCCTGAAATAGATGAAATATTTGCCCTTGGAAGCAAAGCAGAGTGACTAATGAGGTCTTAATGAGGCAGTAAAAGCAGGAAGGTAAATTGCAAACCCATTTAAGAAGCCAAGCTACAGACGAGGGCAGTGCTATCCCATTCCGAGAGCTACCAAAGAGTAACAGGCAAGATGTTCAACAAAAATTCCTTTTGTGACTGCCCTCCAAATTAGGGTGGTCTGCTCTGTGTGCTACAGAAATACTTCCTCTGCTCACCTCTGGCTCCAGGTCACTTGCTCACCCAGCACAGTGGCCAGAGTGTTAAAAACAATCAAAGTGAACAATCAGACCACTACATTTCCAAATCCCTGTGGTTTTTGTTAAGTGGCTATGAGACTTAAATCTCAATTAATGACCTATTGATCAGGAAGCCTTGCTGGACAGGGTTATCTCCCAACTTGTAACTCAGAAACGAAGGCCAAACCGCTTGTCAGAGGTTCTGTGCATAATTGAGTGATCAGAGTCTCTCAAATTCTAAAAATGTTGTGGAGAACAAAAGATCTCTCGCTCACAGAAAGATAGGCAGCCCTTGGCAGTCCTCACCATCATTTATGGCAGCAGTAGAATCCCAGCAATCATGCTTAGAAAACCACGTGCTGAATTTAGTGAGAAGTTCCAGCATTGTTTAAAACTACTATGAAAATGGAAGGGTTCATCTGCCTCATTTGCATATGCAGTGGAACCTCAGTGGGTCCTCCTAGAAAAGGCTGATTTTACCTGACCTTCAGAAACATAAAACACCCATAAAACCTCCATCCTCCTCCCTTTGATATTTGTCATGGGGTACCAGCCTAGGAGATTCAGCATTTTCAGTTCTGGGGCGGGAGAGGAGAGGCCCATTGTTTATCCAGTCAGACCAGGATCCCTGTTTGGTTTGGATGAATTACATAATGACTATAATCAGAATTTGGGGATGGTTCATAGATAAGAAAACACAGGCAAAAGCTTTTGTGCAGCAGTAAGTGCTGGTAATTAAGCCTCACCCATTCTTCCCTTCATTTGGTGAAACTACACACAGAATATCAATTAAAATCCCCAAAGTTACCACCATGGAATTCAGTCCTCCCCCTTCAACCAAGGTGACCTAATTTGACTCATCTCAGTTTTACTTTAATCTCCACAGTGCAACCAAATCTATCCAGCAAATGGGGCAGGACATCTGTTCACACAGGTACATGCATGAAAATCCAAACTCATGCCAGGTGCTCACATTTGTCTTTTTGTAGCAGGATTAGGAAGGAGTTTCCTTACACAACTCATAAAAGTTGTTTGCTGGTGAAGATAAAGGTGCCTGAGGAGCTGCTTGACAAATGTGAACTGATAGGGGCTTTTGGAAAACATTGTTCAGGTATTTGCTTTAAAGAACAGAAAGGGAAAGTTGGATTATGCTGAAAGTTTGCCTGGAAAATACTCACCTTGGGTCTCTGGGAACGAGAGGGGACTCCTCCTATTGAGGCAATGCTTCCCCAGCCCCAAATCCCTGCCCCATTTCCTGGGAGTGGGTTTGGGAAGCAAAGGTTTTCCTTGTGCCCACAGATGCAGGAACAGATATTTACTTGTGGTAAAATTTTCTCTTGGCTCCTTCAGTCCTTCTCACCTTGGAGGAGCCTTGGCAGCATTTCCCTGGGCACAGCTGGGTAGGAGCTGCTCCCTTGGGCTGTGTGAGCCTGAGAAAAGAGACACAAACCCCCAACCTCAGCTTTTATCTCCTCCTCACGTTGGGTTTTAAGCACAGGTGTTGTGGATTAAGGATAACAAGGAGCTGTCCCTGTGCTCCCACCCGATGGTCCCCTCTGGTGCTCCATTTTCAGGTGTCTGATTGCAATTACACCAATTAACCTCAGGAAAAGATGAAGGCTTGCTGGGGCTGGGGGATAATTTTTCTGAAGTCACAATGTAAAGGTGTGACTTTGGTAGTCTCTTATATTTGATATATCCCTCTGTTCTCAGAATTTACTAGCTTTGCAGCAAAGGAGTTTTGAGCTCTAGGACACACAAATGATGGATCATGGATGGAACAAGCCCTTTAAAAAAGCTTCTTAGCGCAACTTTTTTGCTGTAGTCTTTATTAAATATAACCTGTGTATTAAATATATAAATGTAACCCATTGCCATTAAATATAAACCCATTAAATATATAAATGTAACCCCTGGCCATATCAAGGCATTCCTGCAACTCTCTCCTTTTATCCAAAAGACGCCTTGAAGAACATGTGGAGGGGAGGTTTCCCAAACCCCTTCTGGCACTGGCTGCTGTTCCTAGCTAGTTTTCCATACCATTTCCAAGCTGTTGGTTGAGGAAGAGACCATGAACAGCCCTGTTCCAGGAAAGCAGAAAGTCCAGAGCATCCAGGAAACACGGGATAGAGATCTGGGGGGGAACAGGGGCTCATTCCTGATGGTGGCACTTGTTTTACCAGCTGAGAAAGGCCGAAGTCTAAACTGGGGATAGAAAAGGGACAGTTATCCAACTTTTTACCACCAAAAACTAAACCTGGCTGCTGCTGAAGTTGTCAGTTTATAGCTGGGGTTTGCAGTACCATGGGAAGCATATTTAACACAAATCCATCGAGCTGAGAGCAAAGCTGGTTTGGCTTGGGGTTTTTTTCTGTTTGGTTAGGGTTTGTTTTTTTTGTTGTTGTTTGTTTGATGTTTGGGGTTTTTTTGGTTGGTTTGAGTTTGAAGTTCCTAGAGGAGCACATCTGTACCAGCAGAGGAACAGGCTCCCTCTGGTGGCTCATTTCCATAAATGACAATTTTTTCCCCAAAAAAGCCATTCTGTGCCATCCAACCAGTTGGAGTTGGCCGGATGAGGTGGAACCTGTTTGAGAGCACGTAGGTTCAGGAAGCTCTAAGGTTTTTTGTAAAGCACTGAACAATTAATTCTTTCATTATGAGTAAAGACTTGGGGGTTGTACAGGTTCTTTGTTGTTGCTATGCAGGCTGTGAAAGCGTAGAGAAATCTTCATTTTTTAAAAATAAAAGCCTTTTAAAACAAGTATATTAACTGTGAAACAGTGTGATTTTATTTAATAATGCTTAAAATTGCTGATTATTAATTCCACCCTGCTTTATTTGAAAAATTACCTCCTTGTGATTACTTCAAAGTCGATATTTGCTACTTTTTGGAGGTACAGGAATAGAATGAGGCTTAGAATAGAAGTTTGAAAGACTTTAACAGAAACAAACCAAAAGCATAAAAACTTGGAAGAGTTGATCTTGGACATGTACATGTCTTTTAGCTCCACAAGATGTCAAAATTGAAAAAAAAACCAACAAAAGACAACAAAACCACATCCCACCTTAAAAATAAAAATCCAAAGGCCCTGTGATTGTATAATCAACATCACTGCACAGCTTCCAGCACTTGCACTCGGCTATTCAGCCTTGATCCCATGTGGTCCTACCCAAGACCTACCAGATTTTGACTGAAGTAGTTAAAATTTCATGCATGGCTAAATATAGCCTGGAAATGCTGCACGGATGGAACCTTCCAGCAGGGCAGGAGCAGGCATGGAGCTGGAATGGGTAACCTGAGCACATTCAGAACATTTTACACCAGACTGCAGTTAACTCTGGTCATGTCTGACAGCTGCTGGGGCTGCACCTGCAGGGGGGAGGAAATGGTTTGTGTTCACGCCATCTCCATGTTGTGTTATTGATATAAATCTCATCTGAGCTTCTGCAAAATCCAGGAGAACTTTGATAGTTCCTAATTCTGGCTGTAAATATTTTGGCTGCAGCAGAACAAACTCTGGGTTTGAATAGGCTTCAACAATTTTTGGTTGCTTCAAGTTTTCACCTCACCAAATATTATTCTAAAGGATTTGTCCCTGAGTCTCTGCAGGGAATGATCCCTAGTTCTGAGGTAGCCCCTTGTGAAGCATAAATCTTCCTCAGTTTAATATTTCATAGAGTTACAAACTGTTGGAAGTTATTCCAGGATTGTTCCTCTGCTTCTTGTCCCCTTTCCCTTAAAACCTGTTGGAATTGTCAGAATGGTACTAAGGAAAATTGTGCCTTTAAGAAATGTTCTTCTGTCAGTTTGTTTTATATTTTAGGCCAATCTCTCCAGAATCCTTACCTAACCTTTACAGTGCTGGAGAAAGGGGAGGGGAAAAAAAGGTTGCTAGGATACTTGCAAAAAGGCAAATTAGCTGCACTAGAAATAAAACAAAAGGATTAAAAATCTCTAACCTTTTGAGTTAAACTTCCAGTTCCAGCCACTGCCAGAATTTCATGGTCCTTCTTTTTGAGACAAAGGAATGCAGAATGTCATAGAGCCCCAATTTCACTGGCATATGGGATTTTAAGGCATTGCCTCACTGCATTAAGGTTAAGATATGACAAGCTCTATGGTGAGTTTCTGCTGCTGTTGGCAGAAAATTTGATAATTATTTATAAATTTATATATTTCTGTTTCTATTCCTGTTTGGAAATGGAATTTTTGAGTTTTAGATATTCCATAACACACTGAGCTCAGCTGAGCAAAGCTGAGTCCCTAAAACCAGGTAGAATGTAAGGCTTCAGTGAAAGACTTACTTTTGGACAGAGCTGTGGAGTTCTCTCTTTATATCACTTTAGTTCTACTGAACTTTTCTCCATTTATAGCTTTGGCAGCAAAAAATCCACAAGGAAAGCAAAGCTGAAGATGGAGACTCTTTCCCCTCACTAAAATATTCACCACTGATTGAAACGCTGACAAGAAATCAACCCTTGCATATTTTGCTTCATCTTAAGCGTAGTAAAATTTCTGTTTATTTCAGGAAATCTCATTTTACATATTCAAATGCACTGCAGCAGAGAGCTCCAATCCCCTGCACGAACCCTGAGGCAGAGCCAGCACTCATGGAGAGCTGCTGGGATTATCAAAGCACGTCGTTTTCAGGGCTCTCTATTCCACTGAGCTGAGCAGGTTTTGATCTGATCCAGGCAAAGCCATCATGGCTCTGGCCCCTCCAGAATTTGGATGCAGCTGTGATCTGTAGGCCAGCAAGCACATTTGCTTTGATAGCTCTTTCTTCTTCCCTTTTTGCCTGAATAATGCCTGAAGCAAAACCCCTGTGTGCATGGGAGATCTTCAGGAACACTCCACAGCTGGGGCATGTTTGGTGTTTTGGTCCAGAGAGATTCTACACGACATTTACCCTGAGATATTAAGAGGGAACACAAGGCAGAGGAGTGTTGGGCTTTGACAAACCAACACTGTGGATGAAAGTGGAACAGGATTTGCTCCTTGCTCAGCCCCAGGTGGGAGGACTGGCTGGCCTGGGTGCAGGATGGAGGGAGGGCAGTCCTGCCAGCTGTCTGCCCTGCAGATGCTCAGCAATGAAAGGCACTTCTGCCTCTTTCCCTTGGCAGAAGTTGTCAGAATTCCCTTTCCCTGGACAGCCAGTGAAAACTTTAGAAACTCCCAGGGAGGAAGAACGCTGCCAGTTTCACAATCAATTCCCATGGCTCTGCCATTCCAATGTCTGATGCCAGCAAGGATTTGTTCTGCCCCTCTCCTGATGCCACAGAACGGAAGGCTGGGGCTTCCTTACTTACAGGAGGAGTGGGAGATCATGATATTGCTCTGGTTTGACTATTTCCTTTCTCCAGCTGAGGCAATACATAATATTTCAGACAAGAAAAATGTATACCAGGAGCCTTCCCTTGATGTATTTTCTCATTTTTCTCTTTGACCCTTTCAAACCATGGATTTTTTTTTTTCCTCTTCTTCCTCTCACCCTGACGTGACTCACAAGAATGAGTTTGCAGGTTTGGTTTTTTTAGTTGTTTTGTTGGGTTTTTTAAATTAAAAACAAAAAAGTATAATCTTCGCATGCATAAATGGAACTGGAGGAGTGACAATCTGATATGGCAAATTGGGAAGAATCCGAATGCAGCTGCATAAAGAGAGAAAACAGCAAATTGGAATGGAAACACATTTGGATAATTACAAACTTGCCAAATCAGGACATGTAAATCTCCTTTTTAAAAAAAGGCAAAAAATGTAATACTGTTGTGTTTCTGCAGTGCTTACTGAATTAAAAATGCAGAGGCTGTAATAGTACAAAGCTCAAGATTTACACAGGAAAATGAGCTGCAAGAATTAAGAATTACTGAGGTCTAACGGGTCATTTTAAAACAACTCCAGAAGAGCAGAGCCAGGGCATTCCATGGGCTCACTGCTCCCTAAGGAATGGGAAGCAAAGAGCATCAGCAGCCAGAGCCCTGCCCAGAGCAGCCATGGGAGGCAAGAACAGCCCCAGAGATGGTCCCAGGCTCAGCCAGAAGCCCAGGGCTGCAGACAAGNGTCCCCCCTGAGCCTCCTTTTCTCCAGGCTGAGCCCCTTCCCAGCTCCCTCAGCCCCTCACAGGACTGACACCCTGCCCCTTCCCCAGGGTCATCTTTCTCAGGAACTCAACAATCTTAGGAAAAATATTAGGGCAATTTAAAAACCATTAGGTATAAAACAAAACTTAATTAATTTTTCTATTCTAAAATCCATAAAATGTTTG
>VXBC01007850.1:63610-143171 GCA_013399945.1 Ploceus nigricollis | reverse complement strand
ATTTTAAAATCCATAAAATTTTTTTTTTTTTTTTTTTTTTAAATTTTAAAGGGGGCACATATCGTGCAAGATGCTGGTTCCTGGAATACTTTGTTTAATGTTTTTGTGTGATGATCCTCATTTCATTGGCCATGCTTTTGAGAGGACATTAAATAGAATATATATTCTTTACAGGATAAATAAATTTTTAATATGCCAGACTTTTTTTTTTTTGGAGGGACAGGGGGGTAATATTAATAATTCAAGCCACCATAGTACTTGATTATGCCTCTAGGAATTTCAAATTATTTGTTAGGGAGCTGGAGTACTCCTTCAGAATATCTATTTCTGTTTAAGAATCTTAAGATTCAAATGACTGGTGTCTCTCTTGCCCACTCAAAAAGATCAAAACATGAACTTGAATTAATTTACTTTTATTCAAGCATATAGGAACCTGCTGGAGAAAAGAAAAAATGTGAAAATATAGTAGGCATGGCCACAGATAAACTTTTAGTGATAATTTGTGTTTGGTAGAAAAAACCTCAAAATTAGGCATGTCTTGGGGTAAAAAAATGCATTTATAGTGTGAATCTCTTCCCCAGCTCTGAATTCCTGATATTACAGCTTTATGATGATCACAGCAAAATGCAACAGAGTGTGTTGCTGTGTGTATAAAAGTGAAATAAGGCCTGGGAGGATCCAGCACTTTGGATTTCAGTGTAAATGAGAAAATCAGGAACGTAACAGGAAGCATAACTTGGGAATGTGATTGCTGGTTTTGTTGTCTTGTTTTTTTTTTTTCCCTGTTGAAATTCCTCCAGTTTTTAATCACCCTTTAAATCTTCTCCAGGGTAATTAGTGAGGGCACTGAACCCTAAGGGAGGCAGGCTGCAGTCCCACATATCCAGAGGGATAATCATTCCCATTGATTATTTTCTGTGCTACCCTTGATTTCCATCCTGCACCATTGTCTTAATCCACATATAAGTTTAGTAGAAAATTACAAACGTCACTAATTTGCACCTAAATAGCTTTTTGGAATTGCTTTTTATTTCCCAAAAATATGCAGCACATGTCTTAAGTCTTACTCAAAGCATGACCCAAGAGTTGTAAACACCTTGGTGAGCAAACTCTGACAGGTGAATAATGTGAGTACATCCTCCCACAGGAAAGGCATTTTCAGGGTGTTGAAAGTCTGGTGGTTCACACTTCTGGTTAAAAAGTAAAACTTGGGTTTCTCTGAGGAGCTGGTATTTTGTACAACCTGTGCAGAAATAATGCGTTAAACCACTTCAAAATATGGGGCAGTGATCCCACAACTCTGCACTATAAAGAGCTTTTCTGCTGTAATCAGAATGGGATGCAAAACAACTCCTTGGTGATATTTTTCAGGGTTTCGGTGGCTGAAATTCAGGTTTTATTGGCTGAAATTTTTTAAGAGATGCTAATAAGACATTTTTTGCTTTTTCCAGACATGTGCTGCACAGTCAAGAGTAACAGGGGAAAGGGGGAATGCCTGCTGGGATTTTAGAATTTATAGCACAATATAAAAAAATGTAGAATTCTCTGACAGAGACAACTCTGGAATTCCTCCTAAGCTGATACCTTCCAATTCCCCAGAACGCAGCTAAATTATTAAATATAGCTTAAATATAGAAATAAATGTACTTCCATAACATCTGTAGGAACAGGGGAAGTATTAATACTAATCTGGTCTTGGTGTTTCATGTTTCCAGCAGGAATTAATTCCATTTTTATTCTCTTTATAAGTTGGTATTAAGAACTTGCAAAAGTCTGAACAAGTCCTGTAACACTGAAGTGTTTTCAGGGATGGAAAGTTTCTTTTTTTTTCTTCTATGGCCAAACAGGAGTTTTCTGTCCTTTTTCCCCTGAAACAGGAGGGTTGCAAAATGCAAATGCCATCAAGCTGTCACCTCAGTCCCTGCTCCATGTGGGTTGCACATCCTGTCCACTTCCAGCAGGGATAAAATCTGCACACTGAGGAGTCTGTTCAACCCTTCCCTTGGGCTGCTGTGACCCCCAGCACCTGCCAAGGTTTGGTTGCCCCTGCTCCCAATCCCTCTCCTGAATTCCCCTGGCAGGTTCATCACAGGACAAGTTGCTAAATTCCTCCTTGCTAAAATGTCTCACCCGTGGGATGTTCTCTCATTATAGCCACACCACAGTGCCAGGATAAATGCATTAATACCTCGACATCTCTCTTGTTTAGGAGATGGAGCTTTATGCAAGCAAAATATAAAATAAATATTTCACAGGGGCAGTTAAGAGGCAGAGCGTGTAAGACATGAAACTTCCGTTGAGCTCCTTCCAGAGACTTTTAAAAACATCCTTCTTCCTCTAACAACATATTTAACTTGTTCCTCCCCTCTGTGTTTGTTGGGGATTTTGCATAATGCAGTGTCACTAGAAACTTTCTGTCTAGCTGAATTCAGAACCACCAAAAGTCTCTCTAGAATGGATTCAACGAGTGAAACTGAAAGGACTAAGTGGCTGAATAACTTTTTTTAATTAAAAAAAAAGAGGATATGGCCAGTTACTTTGGAAAAAAGGCCATTCACTTGCCAGAGGACTTGGAGATCTTCAGACCACCCAGAAGGCAGGGACCCTGCCAAATCAAAACCCCAAGGACACCATGCAGAAAGGGCTGCAGTTGGCTCCCAGGACTGTTGGGATTTCACTTTTTATACTTCAGTGTTTGGAGCCATAAAGAACGTCTGGCAGCTGAAACTTTGTATTTTATCATTAATGAGTCCCACCTGTCTGAAAAAACAGGACAGAGCAGAAGCAGAGGTGAGGTGATCACTGGGAAAATCAGCTTTGCAGTAGAGTGGGATTGGGAATGCCTGGAAGCCAAGATCTCCTGCTCCAGGATGCCCTTGCCCTTCACAGCACCCAGGGGCAGCTGCAGCAGGTGGAAGAGGCCACAAGAACAGAAACTTTTGTACCAAACAGGGGCATCACTGGTGCCACTCAGTGAATTTTGGGAGCTGACACATGACATCACCCAGAGCTGAGACTTCTGCTAGGGGTTTTGCACTTGTCATCCCTGAATTTCCAGCTATGCCATTACTCTGTCCCTAATTCCCTTAAACTCAAATGATGAGTATTTGTCAGGCTTTAGGGATATTTGTTGTGAAACCAGCTGCACTGTTAATAAATGGGAGAGCAGCACTGTCAGGAATGCTGCAGTGTAAATAATGGTGGCAGTGGCTGTCCTGGGAATGTCTTCAGAGTTCCCATTCTGCTAAAATCAATATTAAATTGAGGAATATTAGAGTGAGGCCTTGTCAGGGCTACCTAAATCAGAGGCCAGACAGAATTAGGGGAATAAAAGCAGTTCTGTTTATGGAAGGGCCTTCAGGTACATTTTGGGCAGGTGAAATCTCCCAGGGCCTGCACCCAAACTGGACCACGGGTCAGGGTTTTTATACTTTGATAAGTTTGGTCCATTTGCATATTGGGGTGAATCTGCCAATTCCAGCTCCAGGTAATGAAGTCATTGACCCCAAGTTTGCTCCCCCCAAGTCCCTTTTGTTTGCATCTCTGGGGCCTGAGGCAGTGAGGTGTCCTTGATGGCCAGGCCTGGAGAGGAATTGTTGTGTCTGCCCCAAATGGGAAAGCTGCAGCTGCCACTGGGTGTGGAGTTTGGAGTTACACACTAAAGAACTGCAGGAGCACAGATAGAGGGAAAATACACAAGCTGAAATCCTAAGGCATCAAGAGCATAGTATGCACTTGCACCTAAAGATCTGATAATCAGATAAAAAACTCTGTAATGTTTATAAGTGTAATGTTTATAAGTTTATATTCCATGCTCATGAGCTCATTTCCAAAGAGAATTGGAAAACCATTTATTCATGGGCATGGCTGGGTGAGGCAGCTTGCACTGTGTGCTGTGAGAGCAGGGCAGCAGAGCCTGGCATTCCCGAGCTGGGACTGTGTGGCAGCACCTGCTCAGCAGCACCAACCTGCCACACACCAGGGACAATCCATGGCACGTGCCTGAATCTCCATGATTTCAACTTGTGTTGGAATGAGAGCAGTGCTAGTGATGAGAATAGCACAAAAATGCAATTTTAGCCATTTGGAGGTGCTGGTGATAAGTCAGATTTACAAATTCTTTTACTATACTTGAAAAATGTAGCTGCACATGAACCCGAGGCACAATAAGGCCATGGCAGGGAAATTCACTGCTCTGAGGGATGGCTGTGGCCTCCACCGTCTGCACAGCACCTCAGCCAGTCACGTCAGGAGCAACAAGGCACCCACCGAGACAAAATTATAATTCCTCCCAAAAATATTCCTGGAAGTTTTCCAAGAGTGAAAATATTCCTCCCTCAAGTTTATCACTTGAATGCTCTATTTATATAGTGGAGTGTTAAAATAATTAATTTTTTTGGCCAGACTATAATAATCTCTTTTGACAACCTAAGTGGGTAGAACAGCCATACATTTTTTTTTTTCTGGTAATTATTTGAGTTCTGGACCAGCTTTCAGAAAAAAAATCCTGTTCCAGTTAAGAAATGCAGGTGTAAGAGAGGTAGAACTTCAGGAATTTGTCACAGGTGAGGTAATATGTCACTGGCAAGTTGTGCTTTTATTTGACTGCAGGGTTTTTGCAGCCCCAAATTGAGATTTTGATTAATAGGTTAATACATTTCTTTTCTTCAGGAGTAAGTTCCAGTATAAGGTTTCTGAATGCAGAGAAAACCTGACCACGCCCTAAAAACCAAAGAGGAGGGAAAGATTAAACCTCTGTGTGAAGTAGATAGGAAATAATTTTTTAAAATATTTTTAAACCATATTTTAGGGGAGGGGTAATATTTTTTCAAGTACATACATATTTTTTTTTACAATATTTGATGACCTGACCTGTCAAGCTTATTTTTTGCTAGTCCTGATCCTAAGCTATTAACTCTAGTCTGAGCATTCAGTAGAATAATCATTGAGTAAAATAGAGAAATGTTTTCCTAATATTTCTGTAAGATATATGAAGAGCAAAAGGAAAGTTTTGTGGACCAAAGATATTCATAAATTGAGGCAGATTTGTACATTTTCAGAGAAGGTCCTGAGTGTGGGCCCTGTATTTCACACAGTGGCACTCTGCAGGACTTTGAGGTGACTGAGCAGTCCAATAAATGAAAAACAAAAAGTAAATTATTATAAAATAATTGGTTTTTCTGAAGTGGACACACAGAGGTGTAAAAGAGAGGGTTCCAAGAGTTCCTACACCACAGAAGGACTTGTGGTTTTTGGTTGGGATAATACTTCCAGAAAATAAAATTTCATCCTTAAAGAAATCTCTGTTATTTCATTGTGCACATGAGGCTTTCAGCTGGATAATACAAATATCTAGGGGCTCTATTCCTCTAGTACAGCCACAAAGTTGATTTTTGTCACAGCAACGTTGATTCTGTCTCTTGCGTCTGCTTTTCACAAGATCACAGAATAATCAGGCCTTTTCTTATTTTTTCTTACTCTATTCCAAGATGATTTACAAGGAAAAGCTGCTTTCTCCTTCACTTTGAAAAGGCAATAAAGCTTCTTTGGATATTCATTGTGCACAGGTGTAAAACCCCATCAGAAATTAGGAAAGGTTTTCTTCACAGCATCAGGAGGTTGGAATCATGTAGAGAAAAAATTATATTGCAAAAATGGCTTGCACAAAGTATACTTTACTTTAAAATATATTAAATTGCCTTTATAAATGCAAGTACTAATTCCAGTGTTATTTAGTGCAAAACCAGGTGCTTTGGGTAGGACTAGGAAAAAAACAAGTCACTTAGCTTTAATTGCTGAATATTCTTCTTGAACGCTGGATTTAAAAAGCCCAAAAGACCAAATTGTTATTTGAAAACTGAAAACATTTGATTATTCAACTGGATAAATTATCTTAGACTGAGACAAGGCTGGAATTAGGTGCAGATATTTCTAAAACTCCCTGAGAGCAGGCTATGACCATTCCATTAACCGAATTGTTGTGCTGCTTATTCTCAACAATCCATTTCATTTTCCTTTCCTCTCTGTTTGATGTAGTGGAGATCACAGCCCTCCAACATGTGCAATTTAAGTTTTCGGTGCTGATGACAAGTTAAAATTGAAAGTAGTTTTGTAAAATCATGAGTGTCAGTGCAGACAGAACAGAACAATGTAATTAACTGCAGAGCAGGTCATTAAAGAGAGAGAAGAAATGAAGCTGCAAATCAGCTGCAAAGGCAGACTCTGAACTTCTGGCATCACTAATTGCTCATTCATTATCAGCATTGTTGTTATCAGCCCTCTGAAATATTTGGTGACCTTTAAGTTTAGAAATGGAGCTTTGGGAGTTTGAGAAACTCAGGAAACCACTAAAAATGCACCTTTTCTTTTTGCTGAATTGAAACAGGGTTCTGTAGATCAGGATTTCTATTTAAACACAGCAGCTGTGCCCTTCTGCCAATCAGTTTTGTGGGATCACTACATAAATTCACAGAAGACCACTGCAAACTTCATGGAGCAAATCCATAAATCCATCATGGCAGTGAAGTGTTTTGAGCCATCACAGGCAGAAATTTTTAACCAGAATCTGTAATTGCTTCTAAAGTTCTGGGTTTGTAATGCTAGAGCAGTAATTATTATTTTTTAACTTCTGGAAATGAACAGACAGAAAACAAACAAAAAAACATTTGGTTCCTCATTGGAAAAAAAGAAAAAAATTAAAAATATCGGGTTTGACCATAGATAGTTCATGTCAATAAAATGTTTTTGAAGGGTGGGAAATAAGGGCATGAAGGGAATTATGGGCTCATTTCTCAGTGTTTACAGAATCTGCCAAGGAGAGTTGCAAACCCCCCTACCTAGGGAAACAAAAAATCGTGCAAGGAGTCACAAATTCACAGATCTGCACTTTGTACAAACAGACACTGCTGCATTTAGGGCCAGAAATCACAAACTTCACCTCCCAGGAGAAAGTCCAGCCAGAAATGCTGCAAGGACTTTCTGCATTTGCTGTGTCCAAGACAGTGATAAATGTTTCTGCAATGGGACACAACTCCAGCAGAGAGAGGTTAGAGCTTCTCCATGAGCAGAAAAAGTGAGAATTCCAGCACCCAGGAAAAAAAAAAAAAAAAAAAAAGTGGGAATTCCAGCAATAGGATCCCATGGTGGTGGAGTTGCAGTGTCCACATTTATGATTATTATCCTTACTCCTCTCTGTCAGGAATGCCAGGATTTTGTTTTGGGGTGGATTTGTACAGCCTGTTGTTTTAGCTGAAATTTATTAGGAATTTTAAGTCTGGAAAGAGTATTAGAATAAATCTTATTTTCTTGCAAATATTCTCATTGCCTCTGTTAGTTACTGGGGACAGGAAGAAAACCACTCAGAATTTCCCTCAATTACTTTAATTCTGGTGTATATTTTATCTATAAAACTCCTCCCTTTGCATCCAGGTGGAGAGCAAATATTTTAAGGCCCAAGGAAGAGCTGAACAATGAAAAAAAATCAAGAACAACGGGAATTATCTGTCAAGTAAAACAAAGCTTTTTCAGAAGTTCCTGCTTAATTTCCTTATTATGATCCAAGCAGATGAAATGGCAATTTTAAGAGTTAGGAAAGAGTAGCAACAACAGCAACACCACCATGAACCAGGGGCAAAGAAACCCTGACCTCAACCTTACGTTGTTTTTTACTTTTTTATGTACTTTTTTTTACCTGTGTGTTGTTTACATAAAAACATATATTTATTTTTGTATTATTTATAGTCCCTGTTTGGGCTATTTTTAAAAGCCCATCTACCTTTAGTCAGCAATGAAAAACAAGTGTGTTTCAAGAGAGCTCCAACAGAGGTCTTATTCTTTAGGGAAATCAGATTGAGTATGGGCTTGAATAAATTCAGGCTGCAGCTCCAGCAGCCTGTGGGTGTCTGTGAATGGCTCATTTTGTATTCCAGACACACTGTGAGCTACAAATGCCAACCACCAGAGCTGCACTACACAGATCAGGCTGTTTCTCCATCTTAAAGCAACCACTTCCTTTCTGAAAACACACTAAAAAATCCTCTGAGGACAGAGTGCTTTATTTTGGGAATTTTTCCTCATCAGTGTTGGGTTTTTTTTCTGATTTCAACTCAAATACTGTCTGTATGTGAGGCTGTAAACAAGGAAAAGCAGCAGCTCACGAGCAGAACTGAAATGGGGGAGAAAAATTGGAGTTTATCTGTTTTGGCAGATAAGAGCTTGCTGCTGTGATCTGTCATTTGGGTAATTTTCCCCTTCAAAGTGGGAANTTTTTTTACCTGTGTGTTGTTTACATAAAAACATATATTTATTTTTGTATTATTTATAGTCCCTGTTTGGGCTATTTTTAAAAGCCCATCTACCTTTAGTCAGCAATGAAAAACAAGTGTGTTTCAAGAGAGCTCCAACAGAGGTCTTATTCTTTAGGGAAATCAGATTGAGTATGGGCTTGAATAAATTCAGGCTGCAGCTCCAGCAGCCTGTGGGTGTCTGTGAATGGCTCATTTTGTATTCCAGACACACTGTGAGCTACAAATGCCAACCACCAGAGCTGCACTACACAGATCAGGCTGTTTCTCCATCTTAAAGCAACCACTTCCTTTCTGAAAACACACTAAAAAATCCTCTGAGGACAGAGTGCTTTATTTTGGGAATTTTTCCTCATCAGTGTTGGGTTTTTTTTCTGATTTCAACTCAAATACTGTCTGTATGTGAGGCTGTAAACAAGGAAAAGCAGCAGCTCACGAGCAGAACTGAAATGGGGGAGAAAAATTGGAGTTTATCTGTTTTGGCAGATAAGAGCTTGCTGCTGTGATCTGTCATTTGGGTAATTTTCCCCTTCAAAGTGGGAACTGAAATTCATTTTGCTGAGATTTTCTTTGAAACTCTGCATGCAGGGAGGCAGAGTTTTCCCACAGGATAAAGTGAGAGTTATTTCACCCCACGTTAATCAAGACCCCAGCTCCCATGGCCTGCTGATGCCTTGTGAGGGCTGCCCTGGAACAGAGGCTGGGCAGAGCTAAAGAATAAAGCAGGGATTTATTCAAAGGATCTCCTCCATGGATCCACCTTGGGCAGCACCAGAGCCCAGCCAGGGCTGCACCCAAGATGAACCAAAATGGTCCCAAAATGCACGGCCGCTCACGGGGGCTCTCACTGTGATCAGTTCTGCTCCATTTGCACCTTGGAGTTCATTGTCCAGTTCCAGCTTTAGCCCATGCAGTCCCATCCTGCTTGTTTTTCTCTCTCCAGCCCACGTTGTTTGTGCTCCTGGGCTGAGATTTGGATCATTTGTCCTCGGTGCCCAGCTGGAGAAGGAATTGTTTTGTCTCCCTGCTCTGTGCACAGAGCTCACCATCCCATAATATGGAGCCCAGACCCACACACTAAAGCAGCACAGAACCTGAAAAATATAAAAGCTAAACCTGAGGCATCACCCCCCTCTGCCCATCACCTGGACCCACTCACACAGGAGGCAGAGCGAGGCCCTTCCCCAGCAGCAAACCGGGGTGGGCTCAGAACAAAAGAAGCAAAATGACCCTGATTTATTTCTGCACTGAGCATGCTCCTCCAGCCCTGGCCATCATGTGGTTCCTTGTTTCCAAGGCAACAATGGTGATGCTGAGCACATCCTCTCCTATCATGACCTGCAGGAGGGTTTGGGGGTTTTTTTTCCCCCCCTCTGAGAATTTTTTGAAGTCATCAGTCTGAAATAATTTGCTGCACTTGATTGGCATTGATTTCTATTTACAAATATGTAATTCTTCCCACGAGTAGAGGAGATTATCTAAACCTACACTGAAATGAACTGCAGGAAATACATGGCACGGGCAAATTAATTTAATTGTGTTTAGGATGGGATTGCTGCAGTTGACGAGGGAATGAAGATGTTACACCATTGTGATCCCTAGATGGGTCTTTTACTTTGATTCTTCGGAGGCATAATTTGCATTAAAAAAAGAGATTTACAGAGCAGCGGCTTCCAGTGATCATGTCTGGAGCACCTGGAAAACACTGAGGAAAACAAGGGGGAAATAGGGAAAAATGGGAACAAATCTGAAAGTGTGGCACACCTGAGAGAAGTGGTGCTTCTGCCTATCAGTGGATTAGTAAAATAAAGAAAAAATTCATTTACAGATTTACAGGAGCCACAGAAAACCCTTCAGTACAATGATAAGGGATTCCTGAAGGATGCTCTTTCCCTTCTTGTTAGAGGCCTGGACTTTACCACCCAGGACAGTTTTTATGGCATCAAAACTTGTTAAATAGGACTGGAGAGTTGCAGTAGTTAGGTTTCCAACTTGAATCCACATTCTAAGTTATGGACTGCAAGTTTTTGTTTCTTCGTTTCTTTGTGTGAACAACACCAGTACAAAAAATGGGATTAAATCCCCCAGAGAATATCAAATTAAATTCCAATTAAAGTGAAGAAATCCACTGAAACAGAAATAGGAACTGCAAATAACCCTTATTAAATCTATAAATCCAAAATGATACAAAATCAGGTAATTTCTAATGTCTATTATTAGCATTTGTAAGAGAGCTCTGAGGTGTGCAGACATTAATTCTTTTTCATGAAAACAAATACTCAGGAGATCACCAAAGCACCAAGAAAGGAGCCAAGCAGCCAGGAATTTTTCCATGCCAAGGCAGGCAGAAACTCCAGGGATTTTAAGAGGCTAAGCTGGTTCTGTTTGGACACTTAATGAAAAGAACATCATTTCCTCAGCCATGTTAAAAATCAAGCAAGACACTCAAAGTTTGTAGGGCTCTGTTAATATCTGCCAGCCTAAGAGAAAATTTCCAGGTTTTTGGAGATCACATTGGGCTGCAAGTGCTTTCTGCCTGATCTCCAGTGGGAAAGCTGATAACGTGGCCAATATGAACTGTCCCCTATCACCAGGCAGGGAAAAAGAGAACTGGGTCTGTGCTTTAGGAAGGGACATTTAAATGACAGGATTTAAGCAGGTAATTTAATCTAAACACACTTAATTTGTCGTGCTGAGTAAAGAAAATCAGCATTGAAAAAGGCAATTTATTTAAATCCTTCTATCCTGAGCAAAGAATCCCTCACCAAGGCCATTGCCTTTGTGATAAGTTACAAAATCTTGCCCAGAAAAACCTCTTTCTTTATTTTGTTCTATTCAAAAGCACAGAAATATTCACAGAAGGGAAACAGCTCTGTGGAGGTTTCCAGACAAAAATGTTACTCCAGCTTCAATCAACTGGTTTTACTGGAGGTCAGGAGTGAGCCTCAAAAAAGAGCCTTAGCAAAAAGCAGGTAATTTAATCTAAATACACTTAATTTGTCATGCTGAGTAAAGAGAATCAGCATTGAAAAGGCAATTTACTTAAATCTTTCTGTCCTGAGAAAAGAATCCTTCACCAAGGCCATTGCTTATTGTGCTGAGTTATAAAACATTCCCAGAAAATCCTCTGTTTATTGTGTTCTGTTCAAAAGCACAGAAATATTCACATATTCCTCAAATGGAATATATAGCCTTTATATTCCTTTTGGAAAATATCTCTGTGGAGGTTTCCAGACAAAAATATTACTCCAGCTTCAATCAACTGGTTTTACTGGAGGTTGGAAATGAGCCTCAAAAAAGAGCCTTAGCAGTGGGGAATCCCTGAATTCAATTTAGCTGCAAAACATTTGAAATTTTCCCCATGAATGGAAATTAAAATTAAGAGCATTTTTCCAAGTTGAAACTGTCAACAGATTGTTTGATTAGACTCCAGATTCGAAAGCAAACAGGTGGAATTTCTGTGTTTTTTACAGAAATTAAGGACATTTGAAGGCCAAACCCAAGGCCACGGTGAGTTCCACACTCTTCATTGGTGACCCTGTTAGAAAGGGTAGAGTTGATGAGCTTTTACTCTGAATCTTCCTGTGCAATGCTCTATTAAAATAGAACAAAAGGGGACCAGAATTACTACTTACATTTATGTCACACAAATAAAAATTTAATTGAAAGAAGGATTTTTTTTTACACAGCAGCGTGAAAAGCAGAAACTTGGAAATGTGGAAACTCTTTTTCCAGCTTTTTTTTCTGCTTACAAATTCAGAAACTGATAGTTGTACGTTACAACCTCCACAGGAAACCTCAGGGGGTTTAGGATAAAGTGTTTCTGCTCAAAATTTATTTTGGGGGGGAAACTGGAACATTTCTTTATCTGTCCCTGCACAGTGTAATACTAAAAAAAAAAATTCTTTAGAAGGTCTCATGCATGGATGCAACACAGTAAAAAGAGAACTTGAGAAATTAAAACTCTCTTCTTCCTGAGACATATATTTTGTTTTGGCTTCCACTTTCTGATATCCAACTGTACTTAAATTTAGAAGGAATAAAACACTATCCTGGGTATTGAAATCAAAGATGGCCCTTATGAACCAACAAGCAAAAAACTGTTGCAAAAATCAACACTTTAAAACAGAACATGTGATCTTAGAAGCTCTGATTGAACTTATTAAATACTGAATTGTTCCTTTTTCAGTACTGAAAACAACAATTAGTCCAGGTTTACAATATCATTGTTAGAAAATTAATTTTACTTTGGTTTTAAAAACAACCCTCTGTCAAAAATATTCTCCTCCTGAGTGTTATCCTGAGTGGGCCTTGATCTATAGAATAGAAGAACTGAACCTGGGTTAATTTTAAAGCACTGATTATGGACAAACTGGCGAGAAAACAGTGCTGCAAAGCAATTTTCCCTTTAAAAATCCACATTTTTTGGGCATTGCTCTTGCCTGAAAGCTGTTAATCCATTTTCTCTGTATATTCAATGCTATTTTCTTGAACAGAAATGCATTAGAAAATAATTTATTTTTGGTCTTCCTTACAATATTTTTCTCTTTGTAAACATTTTAAACTTTTTCAATGTATTTTCTATTCTACTTGTACCTTTCAACGCTCAAAAAGCCAAACCCCAATTTTCCAGACGAGAAAATGATCACTCTTTTAAGATTTTTGTATCATCTAGATCGAAATCTGGACGTGACCAGCTTCATTTTAAATGAAAGCTCTATGGGGAAAGCCCAGGAAAATAAATCAAATTGTATTCCAAATAATTTCAGAAACCAAGTAGAAGGAAGTCAGATAGGAGGTTTTGCTTTGGCACCACTTCTGAAGCATTTTTGGAGTAAAGCTGAAGGCTGTGCTTTCTCTGAACCCTATGCATGCCTTCAAATCCTAAATTATATTTTTCAAGTTTGGAAAATTCTGCTTTTGCCAGGAAATCCCCAGGAATCAGGAAGAGCAGACTTAGGATGTTCTCTTGAAATCTGCTGAGTGCAGAGGCCAAGCTGCCAGGCAGAAGGAGAGCACAGAACCCTGTGCTGATGGCAATTAGCACAAATAATGAGGTGGCTCCTGCCCAAAATGCCAGCAGCACCTGGGCAGCACGACTGGCTTCAGAGGTGTTATCCAGGGTGAAATAGATTCCCATGGGAAGCTTTTTCATTTATTTAGAAGCAGAAACCTTTTTCCAGCCTGTTCCCAGGCTGGGGATTCAGTTGAGTGCCTCTCATTAGGCTGTGTGATGGTCTAGGGTGACACTTTGTGGCTAATCCGAGCACTGAAATATCAATTGCAAGCCAGCTCTTGGAATAATCCGGGAAGAAACCGATCTCACCTCCTGATTAAAATCCTGAGCAGGCAAGTGTGGAGCTTCTCGGGTTTTTGGAGAGTGTCATGTGGAGTGTGAGCATGTCTGAACTGTTGAGAATTCTCAACTTAAACCTGCACAGAGAATCACCTGACATAAATCCCTGAAACAAGGGAAGGGTCACACTGGAAGTGCCTTTAACAAGGACAGAAGAGTTGGGCTATGGGATAGAAAGGGAAAAACAACTGATGGAATTTCTTTGTAAAAGTGTCCTCTTGATGCCTCAGGTTTTAGGTTGGTTTTTTTTTTTCAGGTTCTGTGCTGCTTTAGTGTGTGGGTCTGGGCTCCATATTAGGGGATGGTGAGCTCTGTGCACAGAGCAGGGAGACAAAACAATTCCTTCTCCAGCTGGGCACCAAGGACAAATGATCCAAATCTCAGGCCCAAGAGCACAAACAACGTGGGCTGGAGAGAGAAAAACAAGCAGGGTGGAACTGCAGGGGCTAAAGCTGGAACTGGACAATGAACTCCAAGGTGCAAATGGAGCAGAACTTATAAAAATGTGNAAATCCTGAGCAGGCAAGTGTGGAGCTTCTTGGGTTTTTGGAGAGTGTCATGTGGAGTGTGAGCATGTCTGAACTGTTGTTCTCAACTTAAACCTGCACAGAGAATCACCTGACATAAATCCCTGAAACAAGGGAAGGGTCACACTGGAAGTGCCTTTAACAAGGACAGAAGAGTTGGGCTATGGGATAGAAAGGGAAAAACAACTGATGGAATTTCTTTGTAAAAGTGTCCTCTTGATGCCTCAGGTTTTAGGTTGGTTTTTTTTTTTCAGGTTCTGTGCTGCTTTAGTGTGTGGGTCTGGGCTCCATATTAGGGGATGGTGAGCTCTGTGCACAGAGCAGGGAGACAAAACAATTCCTTCTCCAGCTGGGCACCAAGGACAAATGATCCAAATCTCAGGCCCAAGAGCACAAACAACGTGGGCTGGAGAGAGAAAAACAAGCAGGATGGGACTGCATGGGTTGGAGCTGGGATTGGACAATGAACTCCAAGGTGCAAATGGAGCAGAACTTATAAAAATGTGAGATCTGGTGACCAAGGCCTCTTTTGCTTCCATCTTGGAGCCATCTGGGCAGAGCCATGACTGTGGCTTGGTCCTGCCAGGGTGTGGCCTTTGAAGGCACTTCAATAAATATCCTCATTATTCCTCTGAACTCCATCTAGCCTCTGCTCCAGCTCCTCGAGACACCAGTTTTGGTGACTCAGACGGGACAGTGAGGCATCTGGAGAACCCTTGGACCTGGCATTCCTGGAGGGAGCCAGCTGAGCTCCAGAGGTGCTAAAGGCATCACTCTTTCTCTGACATCAGCTGGTTTTCCTAGGGGTGCTAGGGAACAAGCAGCAGCAACACTCAGTCCCTCACCTTGACCCCTCTGCTGTTGGCCTGGAGCTCAGTTTGGTTTCCTGGCTGCTGCCCACCCTCACACACCCCCCTCCTCTTGCCCCATCACTGCTTCTGCCTCACCCAGCCACGTGGACTGCAGTTTGTTGTGCAGATAACACCAGACCTCCCTATTTCCATGGATTCTCCTTTATCCCTGCAGCTCATGGCTGGCCTCACACAGCTTTGGGGACAGTTTATTTCAGCTCATACATCTTGAAGGGAATGTAACTCAGAATTCCACAGATTTCAACACAGCTTCACCCTTAGCAATCCAAAGTCATCCACTTGTGAACTTATCCAAGGAAAAATCCCTTTGCAGGAGTCAGTGGTGGGTGCAGCCATAACTTCTAGTACTGCAAATACACCAGTTCCTGTTTAAATTTTCCAGCATGCACCCAGCTGGGAAAAACAGTCCCACTTGACACCTTGTGCAGCACCCTCCAGGAGAGGGGCTCAGCCCGACAGGAACCACCACTCTGAGTTGCACTACCATGCTTTGAGAGCATCTTTTGTTGTCCTTCAGCTGCAGCTCCATTTGCAGGTACCACTTGTAAGATTGAGGGTAGAAAAGAGTTTGAGGCTGTTGCAATGTTCAGGCCTCATCTATTGCAGCAGTTAGTAAGGGTTTTCCTAATTGGCTGAAGCATTTTTGTATAATCTCTACCTAATTAGATCCTGCTTTTCTCTTGACTTAAACTGTGAGTGGGGGTATTTTAGCAGTGTTTACACTGAAATTTCTCATCCCAGTTTGCAGCAGTGTTTCCCTCAGAACTAATGTGAGTCTGCCTGGATTCAGAGACCATCCTAACACAGATTTTCTCCTCAGCTGCTCTGCTCATACTGAAACCCACAGCAGGAACAAATCTCGTTGTGCTTCTGGGAAAGGTCCTCCTTTGGTGTCCTTCACAGCTGTTTTGTATTCCAACCTTTGCCCCATCCACCGGTGCAGTTTGGGGTCACAATTCCCAGGCTCATTTAAGTCCATCCATCCCTCCTGCAGGGCCATGGAAGTTTTGCTGGGTAAGGCCCACCTGAGACATGTCAGATTTCAGCCCCTTCCTGAGCTACCACTGCTGCTCCTGGAATTTCTATCCCAAGAGATCACTTTTACAGCAGAACTGTCCTTTTCCAAACAATTTCTTTGTTCAAAGGGAATTTCTGGTTACTTTGCTAGACACTGTTCCTTGCATTTATTACATAGAGAAAACCAACCTGACAATTTTGGTTTTCCCTCACTTGAATTTTAACAGTAACCCATTAATTTTCCTAAATTCCTTCATGGACACTCCTATCACTATTGAGACATGAGTATCCCAGTGGGTTTTCCACTGGCAGGATGCTGCAGTGTCCCCCTGTTTCCTTGCCACAATGGTTTCAGCAAACAGAGCAGCCTGATTGCCTCTTCAAAGGTGTGAAATCACAACAAAGCTGTTATGATCTGCATAAACTGTGGGTAGATTTGAAAGCCTGCATTTAAAACTATGATAAGAAAATACAATTAAAAGATCAGAAGGGATTTAATCTGTTTAAATGATTAGAAATTAATTCAGACCTGCTGGAAGGTGTTGCTCCCCTGCTTGAAAAGGGCTCAGAAGAGCTCCCAGTCTGAGTTTAGCCCTGCATTTATCAAATATGTGAAGAATTGGGTTTTTGTACCTGGGGCACAGAGCTCTGGTTATCAAACCCAATTTCCAATTTGAATTCCTGCACACTCTGCAATGCCATAAAGAATCCTCCACTTGCAGCTCCCCAAACTCCTGGCTCCACCCTCCTTGTAAAGCCTCTGAGTGTTCTTGTGTCCTTTGCCCTGTGAGTTCAGCAGGGGGTGACAGAATTCCCCCTCTGGAGTGGGGTTTGTGATGTGTGGGATGTTCATCTGTGCTTCCAGCAGATCCTGCACAACACTGGGAATTCCACACAGGAGCTGCTGGATCTGGAAAAGCCTCCTCTTTCAGCTCAGCGGAAAAAGGAAAATGATTGGATGAACTTTTTTCATCTTTGCTATCCTTAACCTGAATTATGTAATTCATCTTTGTGAGGAGAAGTTTTAAGCATTATTTCTTATAGATTTAAAATTATATTACTCAGTCATTAGATTATCATCAACCTTTTCTGCAGCCACACTGAAGTCAAGTGGAAAAGAAGAAACACAAAAAAGAAACAAAATCAAAGAATTTGGATCACTGTGTGCATTGCTATTGAGCATGGTTTGGGTTGTTTTTAAAAAACCTCCTGAATAAGACCATAATCTACTGATATAACTTTTGGTTGTCCTACTTTGATAAACCAAAATCAAAACTCCACCCACAGCAGTTAAAACAAAAATTAAACCAAACACCACCCCAACAAAAAGAGGTAAAATGAAAAGAAAAGAAGGAAAACTGATCAGAAAGCAAAAGCAAGTTTTAGAAACAGCTCTTCCTTTTGATCAGGGTAACTTCACATGGAAGAGACTGCTTCAAAGCTCAGCAGTTTTCTGGGAATTATTGAAGCTTGAGGAGAGTGTTTCAAGTGATAATCTGCTCTTTTGGTGGTGTGGACTGCACAAAATGGCCCTAATGAGATTCAGTTCTAATGTCACAGGTCTTCCACAGCTGCATTTTAATCTCTGCTGAGGGCAGCCAGGATGGCTGAATGAACAGCATTTCTATTCTGCAGAAATAAAAATGCCATTTGAAGAAGAGATGAGATAATTTGTGCGTTTCTCCTCCACACAGAAGTGCTGCTGTGGGGGAAGGAGCAGGAATGGGATGTCAGGGTCTTCATTAACCCCTCAGAAGGACACACAGTGGTGGCAGTTTGGTGACAGAGCTGTGCAATATGGGCAGGGGTGGTGGGGAATTGAATGATGCCTTAGGATTTCAGCTTGTGTATTTTCCTTCTATCTGTACTCCTGCAGTTCTTTAGTGTGTAACTCCAAACTCCACACCCAGTGGCAGCTGCAGCTTTCCCATTTGGGGCAGACACAACAATTCCTCTCCAGGCCTGGCCATCAAGGACACCTCACTGCCTCAGGCCCCAGAGATGCAAACAAAAGGGACTTGGGGGGAGCAAACCTGGGGTCAATGACTTCATTACCTGGAGCTGGAATTGGCAGATTCACCCCAATATGCAAATGGACCAAACTTATCAAAGTATAAAAACCCTGACCCGTGGTCCATTTTGGGTGTAGGCCCTGGGGGGCTTTGTCTGCTCAAAATGTACCTGAAGGCCCTTCCATAAACAGAACTGCTTTTATTCCCCTAATTCTGCCTGGCCTCTGTTTTTAGGTAGCCCAAAAAGGCATCAGGAACCTCACTGATTTCACACTTTTGCCCTCTATTATTACTCTTAACACTTTCTTCCAACCTGGGATGTCTCAGCTCCATTAGAAGGAGAATTTCTCCCAGCCTGGGCCACTGGCATGGTGACAAATCCCCTGTCACTCACTGGTGCCACTGTCAGGGGCTGCACCTGCAGCATGAACTGAGTCTGGGGAATCACCACAGTGCCCATCACACACAGACCCTGCAGCACTCAGCCTGGGCTGGGCAGGGTTCAGACAAAAGCAGCTTCTGAAGGTTACAATTCCCTCACTCTGGCACTGCTCTTGCCCTGCTGCAGAGTGTTTCCCTCCTGTGGCTCTCAGACCCAAACCCAGCCTCCCTGGGACGTCAGAAACCAGAGCAATGCAAATGTTGTGTCTGAAGGATGCTGCTGTGATTCAAATTCTGCCCAGTGCCCTCCTGTCATCCCTCTGCAGCAAATGTTCCTCTGCTAAGATGTGCCACCGAGGTTAATGGCCATGCCACAGAGCTGACAGCTTTACAAGCCTCTGTGGCACATTGCTCCTGTACAGGATCAGTTTTCCAATCCAGAGCCCCTGAGGGCTCCTCAGAGATTGGTGGGACAAGAACAGATCACCATCATTTCTGAAATGTGCCATTGCTATTCATTTTTATTCAGTTTTCCATATCAAACAGCACATCTGTGTACTCTGGCTGGAAATCAGCTGCTTTTCATTCAGAAACCTGGTCCTGGCATTTCCCTGTGTCTGAATCCAAAACATACAGACCCCGTGCCAACAATTTGTTGCATTTCTGTGGCATCATCTCAACCTTTAATGCCACAAGAAGCACATAAAAATGAGTTGTATGCTTGCTTTCTTTCAGTATTGTAATCTGAGGAACACATTGAAAAACCTAACACATAAATTACTCCAAGGTATAATGAGACAAGGGACTATAATTAAAAAAGTATCACTGCAATGAGAAATCCATTATGAGGAGGTTTTAAAAAAAAACAACCCCCCCAAACCTCCCTTAAATCTAAACCAACACATTCATGTCCTTTCTCTGCATGAACAGATTTGAAAATATTTAACATCAATCCTAAAAAAACTACTGCTTGCATTGTGACAGATTAAGCACAAGAATAAGCAACAAGAGTCTGATGAGATCATTTTTTTCAGTGAATTTTAAGATGTATCAGAAGAATCTTTGAAATCTGATACTGATTTCCACTGAAGGTAATTCCTCTCTGAATCCTGCCTCCCTGTTTGGACAGCAATAAATCATTAATGTTAATTTGTGCTTTGCTTATTCTCCAGGTTTGTTTTTAATCACTGACCAGGTCTTCCCATCAGTGGAGAGATCCTAAAACACCAAATAACTGAATTAAAGTGCAAGCCCACAGTTCCTGTGCACCCTTTCCTGGCCTTGTTTTCTGTTACACAGCACCCGTGGACACTGATGGGGAATTAAGGATGATAAATAGGAAAACTTGGGGGAACTCACAGCAGGGAAGAGATAACTCCTGAAATCAAAGATACCTGTGCTCTGTCAGTTAAGTGTGAAGCAAAGTTTAACTGAGGCATCAAAAGCTACAGAACAATGCATTAACTTTGGGACACTGGAATTTTTCATGGTTTATGGACATTATTTCAATTATAGGTCTCTAGTGCAATTTCAAACCAGTAGATTAGAAGCAAAAAACAACACTGGAATAATAAATTAGAATAATAAAAATAATTTAAAAATAACTGGAATAAGATTCCAAAGAACTGAAATAATGTTTGAGGATGCAGACTACCAGGTTGCAAACATCTCTCATTGCCATCAAAGGTAATCATGATTTTGGGATGAGAGAAGAAAAGCGGGATTTCCTCACTGGGGCTTTGCTGTACTATTCTGCCCCATAAAAGTCAAAATTTTACCAGGAAGTTTCTCAAAGTCTCTAATGGCAAACAGCAGAATAAAGGCAANAAAAAAAAAAAAAAAAAAAAAAAAAAAAAAAAGCAAGGACGTGGCAGATGATAAATGCCAGCAGGGTGGGTGGGGAATGCAGCACACAGCCCTCACTGCTCCCCTCAGCCTCCATTAGCAGCACCCTGCAGGACACAACAGCTGAACAGAAGGGAAAGGCTCCCCTGAGCTCCCTGAGAAATCAAATGTTCCCTCCCTTCCCCCCTGCTCAGCCCCTGCACTTTGCCCTTCAGCAATCCAGGCCGAGCAGTTTGTCCCAGAGCAGAGCTTCCCTGCCCTGCTGCAGCTCACAGCCTGACCTTCCATTTCTTTCATTTGTCTTTGATGCTCCTCAGAGATGCAAAAACCTGTCACAGTTAGCAGCAGGGATGATGTAGCTCCCAGGTCTGGATTTTTTGCTTACATACATTGGAATTTCTGGGTGCCTTTGAAAGATTCCCTTTTGGCACCTGCTGCTTCCTGTGTCTGCCCAGCAGTCCCCTCAGCACGAGATTTCAAACACTTGTTGTGCTTTTTGGCTTTGCCTGGAATTGAGCTTCAGCTACTGAAGTCTTGAAAACTTTTTTAAATGGTTTCACCTACAGTTTTCTTTAAAGAATGGGCATTTTTCCTGTGTTGAAATTACTTGATCAGTATTTCAGTATTTGGACCTTTCTGCTGTTCTGACACCATTTAGTTGCAGCCTCAGGAGAAAAAGCAGTGTTTTTTAAAGCTGCTACCATTGCAAAAGGCAGGATTTCTTCTCTTTTCCTTTCCAACATTGTCTGCAAAGTCTTGACATCAAAAGTAGGCATTTTCTGAGCCCAGGAGAATTCAATGACCAGTAGTTATTTTTTTTAAGCCAGCCAGATTTTTTCTACTTTGACAGCATTTATGGAATGATATTCTGTGGAACAATTTACAAGGAGAGATCATTCAGGATGTTTAAGTACCTGCCTGTTTTCCCTACTAAATCTCAGCTTGCTGGGGAACCTTAAGAATGTTGTTTGGTTGTTTTTTTTCAATAAATCCATGATTTGTAAAATGTAACGTGTGCATGAACTACAGAAGAAAACAAACTCAAATTGTGACCACAGCTTTGTCCCATTTCAGGACTCAGTAATACAACCAAACCCTCCAGTGTGGTGAGACTGCAGAGGTTCTGCATTGATGAAGAAATTCAATTAATTCTTGACTATAGGTAGCAAAGCTTTCCTCTGCTGTGAGGTGTTTCAGGGCTGTCCCAGCCATTATTTGCAGTGTCTGCTGTTTGGAGGGATGGCAAATTTCCACAAGGCTCACCATTAGCATAAGGATGCTCTGCCAGTGGCAGACCATGGATCAGCCTCCAAATTTTCAGGAACAAAATGTCCTGGCAGGAACACTGAGGAGACAAAATGCTTTGGCATTATTGGGGAGTGCTTCTCTCCTGATACATGAAAATGAAAAGAAAGGCAATTGAATCATCCCTGCAGCGTGCTCAGCCAAAGTGGGTTTTCTCTGGGTTTTCTCATCCAGTGAAAATACAATTTATATCCAGGAGTTGTGGGATACAGGAGACTGTGGAGTTTAATACAAGGAAAGAAGTCAGAAGGAATATTTCACTACAGCCACTTTTATCACCTCAGGCTTTCAGAAAACAGCACAGAAAATGTAATAGAGAAATACTGAAATGTTCCAAATCCCTCCCAAGCACAGACAGCAGGATAATAAAACCAGCTAGAAGGGATTTATGTCTTGCTAGTAGAATAAAACCTCCAAAAAGGTCCCTATGGCACCAGAACCAGCTTCCCAAGGAGCAGGCAAAGCTCCTTCTCCCTTCCCAGGAAGGGGGATGGCTTTGGCACAGGTGAGCCTCTGCCTGGCAGGAATCCCTCCTGCTCTGCAGATGTTTGTGCCTCTGCAGCCAAAATCCTCTGATAGGTGGCAGGACACAAAGACAGTTCAGAGCACTGAATGCTCTGCTGGGGAGCTCTTCAATTCCCTTTTTATTGTAGGTTTGCTAGACCAGACATTTTACTCTGAATTAATTATGGCTTCATTCCCTGGTCAGGCACCACTCCCCACCAAACCAGATGGTGAGACCAGGCCTGGAACTGGAGACAAAGCCACTGAAATCCCCAGCAACATCCCAAACAAACAAACAAACAAACAAGTGGAAAAGCAATCTGTCCCAGGCCAGCAGCTCCAGTGCTCTTCCCAGCCAGTGATTTTGGGGGGACAGCAAGGCTGTCACAGGGCCATGCAGCAGGGCTGGGCATTAGCAGGTTCATTTGGCACAGGAAGGTTTCTAGCTGATTCCCTTCCTTCCCACAGAGCACTATTTATGTGCACAGTGACATCTCCTAGAACTCCTGGAATCTTTGTCTTCTAGAAAATAATTCCAAATATGTATCGAATTAAAAATTGTAATTAACTCTCCATATGCAAAGAAGCATGAGAGAGCTTTCCCATTTGACATGCTGTGGTGAGAAAGGATTAGTAACTCATTCCTGTGGCTTATCATCCCGTCATTCTTATTCAATTTTCTTTAATAATTTTAGATAATTAGTTTAAATGCCTCTTTTGAAACTTGAAGCTGGAATAATTTTAGATAACTCACTGATGAAAGCACTAGGAGGCTTTATAAATCCCTGTGTCACCTCTGGGGACATTCCAGACCCACCTGGGTGTGTTCCTGTGTCACCTGCTCCAGGTGACCCTGCCTTGGTGGGGGTTGGACTGGGTGATCTCCAGAGGTTCCTTCCAACCCTGGCTGCTCTGGGATTCTGGGATAAAGGGCCAACTTTAGCAGGTGCCATAAATGCTCTGTGAAATTTTCCAAGAAAGCTCAAAGAAGCATAACTCGTTTTTCTGATTTTCATAGTCTTGTAAAAGCTGTTTGCTGTGCACCAACAATGCTGATTTTATACCAGCTCAACTCCTAGAGATTCTTAAATGCCCACACACAAGGGGTAGAGGGAGGTGCTTTGTAATTTGCTGGAAAATCAACCAAATCCATCAGAGGAAGGAGTGAAGCACATTCCCTTACTTGGAATTTAACACTTCACTTATTACCAGGCAAACATGGGCCCCCAGACAGACAGAAAATCAGTTTGTTTGAACATATGGGAGAAAATGTTGTAAATATTTCCTCGGGTTTGTGTTTTTCAACAGTCTGCCCTGTTTAATAAATGAGTTGTTTAATCATACTTCTCTTCAGTTCCCATCAGGTTAGATCATAATGTGCCTGTTAAAACCTGCTTGTAAAAAGAAAAACACAATCAGACACTTCCCTGTTTTTCCCAGTACCTCCTATAGCAGTGTGCTACACTTCCCTACAAGGATTTCATAAAATCAGAAATATGGATTTGTAGTTCATAGCCCAGGGCGATGCAAACATGGACCCTTGTCCAGATCTGAGCCAGGAACACATTTTTTTATTATTATTATTCTTATTATTATTATTATTATTATTATTATTATTATGTTCCATTCTGCCAATGTCTCGCACAGCTGCAGGAATACAAACACAAATGGCAAATATCCAGTGCTTACCTTGTGTGGTTCCTCAAAAGCCACTCTAAAAGTGCTGGGATACCAAGAGGAAGTGGGAAGGGTTGAGCCCTGGAGCTTCACCTGTGCCCACATTGGCTGCCACAGGGAGGAAGCAGCAGCCCCGGTGGTGCCAGCCCTCCTGGTGGCATGGGACAGCAGCAGACACCCAGGGGCACAGGGATGTGGAGGTCACCTGCTCCCAGCTGTCTGGGACTTCTTTGGAAAGGCCTTCAGACAGGGAATACTCTGGGATTGGAACTCAGTGCCAGATCCAGCCAGTAACAAGCAATTACGACTCCATTTCATTGCATATCATAGATGCACCTGCATTTTCTTCCTCTTTCTCTCTCATTTCCCCTTTTGGCCCCTCCTTCATCTGCTATTTATGCACCATTTCCCCCTTCCTTATCAGTACAGCACCTCAGCAAATCACCACCTGGTTTTCTTACAGAGGTCACAATGTTTACCCTCATGGTCTTGGTATAAAACAGCTAAAAACTTCCAGCATTCCTGTTTTGAATCAGAGTATCAGCCCTGGTTCTCCCTCATGGATTCATAGCCTCAAATATGTGCCTTTCTGAAGCCTCAGTTTGCTGCACAGAGCAGGAATTTAGCATTGTGGGGAATTTTATTCCTGCTTTTCTTCCCAATTTGCACCTACAACTCACATCCATCTCGTGCTCCAAAGTATTTCACAAACTCTCCTGCAAAGGTGAAGCTCCTAAAGCACATCTCTGGGGCTGCAGAATCCCCAGAGTGCTCAAAACACACTGAACAAGGCCAGAGCTTTTTCTTACCAACACCTCCTCACAGATGCTTCTCTGCAGAGATGGGGAGTCCTGCCAAAAGCACTCGGACCAACGCTGCAAATAAACTCTTGTGTGTGAGGAGGAGGGAAATGAGTGACAGGGAATTAAAAATATTTTCTGATTATTACCTACCCCGAGCTCCCAAAATCAAAGTAGAAAACAGTTTCATTCCAAAGTAGCTGTAAAGCTGCATTAGTCCAAGAAATCTGCTGTCTAAATAATTGTTTTCTCTAGGGGTTTTGTGAATTCATTGTGCTGAGTACAGTTTTATTTGTTGGTAACTTTCCTCACAGTGTAGCACTATTTCATTTTGGCCTCTATCAAATATAACTTCTGATAGAGAATTAGTGAATAAAAAGTTTGAAATCTAGGTGAGAAGACAGGAAAATCTGTAACCTGAAGCATTTTACTTTTACAAATGAGATTATTTGACAGCCACTCACCTCATACCTGGCCTGCTTGGCTAACACCTAAAGCAACAAGATCGTATGAGCACAATTGCATCAATCTAAGCTGGAAAAAAAAGGAAAGGAACTTCTGGGCTCAGGGCCTGAGCACTGGAATGAGAATTCCCTCCTTTTTCCCTAGGTCTTCAGAGGCAGGAGGAGTCCTGGACTGAACTCTCCAATTCTAATTCTCCTGGCTGAGAGTCCTGATGCACTCCCCAGTTCTAAAGCTTCAAAGTTCATTTTTCTCACTCTGACAGAGGGAGAAAGAGCTGAAAAAAAATCAGTGTAAGTGCAGAGCTGTCATCAATGACAGGAAAAGCCTTAGAGAGCTGTTGTTCTTAGGGCCAAGATTAAACTCATTGTTCCCTAAGCAAATTCACTTCATCATTTGCCTTTCCTGAGCACTCCCAGGAGCATTCCCACCTCCAGGCTTCCTGGCCCAGGCAGGCAGGAATTAAAGCCCTGGGGGCTGCTCCGCCCCTGGGGCAAGGAAAGCAAACTCTGCCTGGGGAGCAGGGTCCTCACTGCCAGTCCAGATTTACATCCACCTGCACATCCAAATATCCCAGCGGGAATCCAGAGCTGCAGCTCGTGATTTCAGGTGAGAATAAAGAAAGCTGTTACATTCAGACCATTATTGTTCATGCTGCTTTGTGAATTTATTTCTTTAAATTTTCCACTTGTGCTCCTGCCAAGAGAGATCTATTAGACAGAAAGCAGCAAGAGTAAATCTTTATCATTTTGTTTCAAACTATAAAATAATTTACATCACATATTTTACTTACTTTTGTCTTTTTTGTTTGTTTTTTTTTTGAAACCACAAACATTCCAGCATCACACTGTAGGAATAAGAATAACAATAGAAAGCATAACCTTTTGCATAGTATTAAATGAACAGACAGAGTAAGTTCTTTATTTACAATTATTGTCTAGATAAAAAAATTCATAAAAACAGATGAATGAACATATATTAATAACCCCTAGTGGGATGGATTGCCAATGTACCACTGTATTGTTGTCCACAAATCTCATGCTGCTAAGTACAGTACGTAGAGAGCGAGCATTTATATATTGCAGGGAATTTTAACAAACTGATCATTTTGGTTTTTGATCCATTGTTCCCATCACAGAGAGGTCAAGCAATAAAAGAAAGGAATTGTGATGCACGACTTGTAGTTGAAAGGTCATAGCTATTCTGCTTTAAAAAAAAAAAAAGTCTATCATTTATCATATACATAAAGCACAGTCTCTGCTCACAAAAGCCCAAGTTTTCTATGCATCTCAGTTTATATATGTTTTACTATATATACACAGAATGCAGTGTTCATTTTCTTAACAGTTTTCAAGTCTGCGAATGGTACCTTAGGGAGGGGTACTCCTACAGGAAAAAATTCAAAAATTAAAAAAAATGGAACCGAGAAAAAATATGAAGAGTTTTGGGAAACAAAAAGGCAAACAGTCAGTGTGTTAAGATGCTGAAAAGAAACTGTTCCAGTATTAATAGCTTCTGTAGATGTTCAAGTCCAAAGCTAGAGGCTTCCCTGTAAATAGACACCACTTTTGTCTTCTGGCCAGAGATGCCCAGAGGCCCCAGGGAGCCAATCCGTGGTGCACAGGGGAATGCCCAGGTACAGAGCACCTTCCTGTCTGGCTGCTGGGGCCAGCTGCCACAGCTGGGGCTCCTGCCAGGTGCCCCTGCTCACCTGGGCACCCTGCCTGCACCTCAGGGCTGAGGATGAGCCACAGCCAGCGGAGCTCCCAGCCCAGAGTCCGGCAGCTGGCAAGGGAAGCTGCTCAGAGCTTTACCTGGCTGAGAGTCCTGATGCACCCTGAAAACATCGGGGTTCAGTCTGCAGTTTGGCCATGAGTCTAAGCTTGGTTTGGAGAGTTCTGGCTTGGTTAAGCTGCTGTGACTGCAGAGATGCACCACTGTATGGAGCCAACTTTAGGACAACCAGAAAAACACCTTAACAACTCAACAGAGCGAGATGGTTGGAGGGTGTTTTGTTCCAACACGCCTGGCATAATCGATTGTGTAATTCCAAATGTCTTTTGCACTGTACAGTTATGGAAAAAATCATATGCTGAAAAGTCTCCAAGCAAACTTTATATTAAATACAAAAATTATTTATGAAAAATCTGTGATCCACAAAGTGCTTAGCATTCAAGTGGTTGACATAGCAATTGTATAAGCTCATAATTTTTACGTTTTTAGGGCTGTTACCATCTTGAAAAACGTTCGTCGCCTTCCATACTGCAGGTTTTCAAAGCAGCTTTCTTGGTAGAAAGCTCAAGGTAAAATAATGTATTACTGTGTTACTGCAGGAACACAAGCTTGATTAAAAAAAAAATCACACAAAGCACATCTCAATACACAATTAATAAAGATTCGTTCAGTCCTATTAGTGCAGAAATTATATTTTTCTTAAAAAAAATCAAAGCAACAACCTACAGTGATTTTCATCCAAAATGCCAACAGCCCATACTTTGCAAATAATAAGGAAATAAATGCCTAAAGTACTAATTGAAAAGGATTAACACAGTATATCACAAGATTTTAACATTTCTTTT
Organism: Ploceus nigricollis; assembly: GCA_013399945.1. Taxonomy (NCBI): domain Eukaryota; kingdom Metazoa; phylum Chordata; class Aves; order Passeriformes; family Ploceidae; genus Ploceus; species Ploceus nigricollis. Next base: position 115,531 of record VXBC01007850.1, on the reverse strand, counting down.
ATCTCCATATAGACAAACCAAATATAACTTATTTTAAATTATAAACTCATTTAATGTCTCTCTAAAAATAGTTTCCGAAGCCATTGCTGTATGTCTGAAGAATGAAATAGCCTTCATTATTGTGTGTTGCACCAAAACGAGTTCAAGCAGATTATCAGAGGGAAGGAAGGAAAAAATAAAAGGAGAGAACCTGATCATTTTGATTTTTATTTGAAACAAAGGAAGCCTGGTTTACCTCCCTGTATATAGGATCACAATGCTACATCCAATGTGTTATATTTTGGCTTCTTTTGTTATTTACTAGCAGTATCTACATTATTGACNATATATATAATTAATTATCTATATACTTATATGTATATATCTCTATATATAGTCTCATAAATGTTTAAGTTCCTCTGTCCAACTGGTGCAAATCTACTGTGCAAGTTAAGCTTTGCAACTTCAAAAAAGTTATTTAAATTAATCTATACAATTGAGTCCATGCCACACAAGCATTTCAAAAACTCACAGACCAGTGAATTGGATAAATAGCCTCAGAAAGAAGTCCTCTGCAGTTCCTGCTTAAGGAGGAAAAAAAACAAAAAAAAACCAAAAAGGAAATAAAAACAAACAAAAAGAGAGAAAGAAGGGCCAGCAGTGTACAGTACATTCATGCAGGNAAAAAAAAAAACCCAAAAAAGAAATCAGGCAGAAATCAGAGCACGGTTGTAATAAAATATCCAGGGTGCGAGAGTACAGACATTTTCAATGAGCTGAGCTGAGCCATTTTTATACTACTTCGGCAGGAAGTGCTTGCTTAACCCTACAAATAGTTAAGGATATTATCTACAGGTTTGTAAACAAATTACATTCTTTTTTAGGACATAAATAAGTTAAAATAGTCAGAGCAATTTGAGCAGAAACAAGGCAACATGCCAACAAAGAAANCGGGGGGTATGTAAATCAGCCATTCATTCTTTCCTCAAAACCATTGTGATCAACAATTCATTCACTTGTCTCAGAGTGAATAAGAGTTCAAACAGCTTTTCAGCCAGCAATGTTTTTAATATATATATTTATATATCTCGGTTGCTGTGGGGTTTCTTATTTTATTTTACTTTAACTTTTTATATTTCTTTTTTTTTTTTCCTTTTTGCAGTGACCTTTTCAGCTAAAGTGATGTCTCCAGGCTATGTATTGGGCTTCCTGGACTAGAAGAGGTAGCTGATTTACTTGTGTCAGTTGTAAGATTGATTCCACTGTCGATAGCACTGTTGTTCTTGTTCAGCGAGGACGGTGGACTCGAGTTTTTCTTGAGAGCAGGGTCTTCTTCTAGGTCTGTGTCATCAATGAGTGGGATGTGGGGCTGGGAATCTTCTATCCTAAATTCAGGATGAGTCATAAAGTTGTGAATAGAGGTTCTAGATTCTGGTTTTTCTAAACCTTCATAGAGAGAGCTACGGAATGCCTTCACGACGCGGATCTGGGGGGAGAAAAGGAAAGGGCTGTCAGAGGGCACCGCCCAGGGCACAGCGGGCAGAGAACACTTGGTGAAAAATGTAGCACATGGTTAGGGCAGTGCAGGCAGCTGGAGTCCAAAGTCTCTGGATGTTATATGCATAAACGAGTGGCTCAGTTATGTGCATTTTGAATGTCTGTACCAACTGCAATATTAAAATAAACCAAGGTTTAAAGCCATCAAAGAACTGATGGGGAGGAGTGGTTAAAGAAAGCCAAGGTCCACTCGTGTGGTACATCCCTAGTAAAAGACAAGCCATGTTAATTGTAATGCAAATGTCAAACCATGCATGTTGATAGTTTTTTTTTTGCAGTGAGTAAGTAGAAAGGCTTTTTTTAAATTAAAAAGTCTCTTTTGTATTGTTGTTAAAAAAACGATTACACATAACATATCACACTTCACAAACAGAAAAGCACGGAACACGGACACGGTTGGATGGGTACGTATGAGACACACACAGGAGCCAAGTGTGAAAACTAGAATATCAATGTTTTAAAGCAAAATCTAAATGGATGCAGCCAAGAGCACAAAAAGCCAAGCAGACAAAGTACTAAGCGTAATCATGCTACCACAGGGGAAAAAAAAAAATCACAGTTACCACATGAACAGAGATAACTTGCACACAACAACTACACTTGGAAGCCTGGATAATGTGAACATAGTATCGTTGAACCAACTTTTATTTGTCCTTCATGCAGATGTGAGGTAAACACTCGAGTATAGACCCACTGTTCTAGCCATTCAGCTTGTTAATAAATAGAAGAACATGTAATAAAATAATGGATTGGTTGTTGGGTTGAATTGAGTCCCATTGTTAACAGCAAGCTGTTTGGATTTGGTGTCTCAGTCGTGCAGTTAAATGCGGAAAGCCACATGATTTATGCCATATATGCAGTCTTTAAAGCAGGTCAGTGACCTGTGCCAGGGGCCACCTAATGCCAGAAACCACCTGGCAGTAAGAACAGAGGTGAAAATCACTCAAGACTCAGCCCAGCGATTCTCAGGGATGGTGCCCACCATTTTCCCAGTAGGAAATGGGAGGAGCAGAGCGAGGAGCAGGGACACTACATCCTCTGTGGGTGGGCAAAGGGAGGGATGCTCTCTACGTCCCAGGGACCTACCAGTTCTCAAAAGAAGTGAAGGGTTGTGCTGGGTTACTGCTGAAAAAAACAGAACTTTTTGGAAGGGGGTGGAGGGGCAGAGAGGAAAAAACAGAATGGCAAAACGTGATCTGTTGGCAAATGTTTCATGACTAAATATGAGTTCTATCCCTCTACTTCCATGTGGTCCATGAGCGAACCTTGAGCATTTCTCAGGGGGGAGACTAAAACACAGGCAGAGGCAGAAAAGGTGCAAGCAGGTAGTGTGAAAGCTTCTCCACACACATTTGAAATGGTTTGGTGGTTGGTACGTGGATCTTTTTACATGTAAATATGCTGCACATTGTTGGTTGGCCTGATACACCACTGCTTTGGAAAGCTTTAATTCCTCTTTTCCTTGGCAGATTGCACTTCAGTAATGGCACGGGGCCACAGGGTTCCAGCTGTGGGGTCCAGCTGATCCCCTGCTTGGAGCTGGCCAAGTTGTACAGAATTTCAGCACATTTGAGGAGGAGGCTGACTTGGTTTGGTTTTGGTTTTTATTTCTCTTTGATCTTGGTTCTTGTTTATGCTCTCTAAATTTGGATATTCGTCATCTTTTAAAAATCGTAACAGCTGAAGTCCCGCCATGTTCAGATCGTTGGGTCAGCCCAAATAGTCTCCCTTCCCTTCACAGGTACATTTGGTAACAGCAGGGCACAGTACAAAAAGTAGTTCCTGTGACTGTTTATGCTCCAGGTAAGAGGATTGGAGGGGCACAGAATGGCTCAGCCAGGCCTTGGGGTGCAAGAACATTTTAGGTTGGCAGAGGTGCAAGAGGGAAGATTGTCTTGCACAAAAAAAATATCAACAAATAAATTTTGAATCAGTTTCACCCACTGCAATCACACAGTGTACCTAAGAGAGCTCCTGGAATTAAAAACCAGGGGTTTATGAGAGCTGAATCTGAGCTGTGTGAGGGCTCTGTAGAGTCAACAGAGTGGGATAGCAGATTCATCTGCATTGCTAAAGACAGAAAAGGTGACAAATTCCTTCACTATCTATGCCCTCCTAGCTTGTCTTTTAAAGCGCAGAGTAATTAGTCTAAATGATGAAAAAAATTGTATGACTGTTGAGGCAGCCTTAAAACGACATTCCCACATTGCCCTGTTTTAAATCAGGAAACTTTGTACCATGGGTATAGTATGGCCTGCTGAGGTGACACTTCTGCAAACCTCCCCATTATTTCTGCTTTCTAAACACAAATACCAGTCACCTCTTCAGCTGCAGCTGGATGCTAGAGCTTATCAATTAACAAGATAATTCTATTTTCTTGGAAACAGCCACTTTTTATGACATAGACTTAGGTTCTATTTGCCAGCTGGATTCTTTATAGTGAAGGTAAATGTTTACTTAAATAAAAGGGTTTGATATTATCCTGAACAGATCCAGCAGAATCCAAAGACAGGAAAGCTTTTCTTCATTACACAAACTGTATTTAAGTCTGCAGGATTTAGCAGGGGAAGAACTGATGTCAATTTGTGACCTCCACGTCCCACAGTAGGGAAAGCATCTTTATTGCTTTAACACCAACATTTGGCATCTCATTTGGATTTAATTCCAAGCCCCTAGCCAATCCAGGGAAAACTGCAGATTCCAGCTGTGTTTGACAGGCAGCTCTGCAAACGTGCCTGCCATGACCTGGATTTGGGGCTCTGCAGTGGCTCTGGAATTAATTAATTAATGAGCCTTTGCAGGGGAGCAATAATGACTTTTAGCTGCATGGTCTGAAGATAGAACTGCAGCTTCTCACTTTGGGTGAAGGTGTGTGGCAAAATTTTTGGCCTGGACTGTCTGGGTCTTGCAAGAACATTGAGATGTTTCTAGAATGGCTTCTACTTGTCCACATTGGTTTGTACTGGAAATATTAGCTTAGAACTGCTTCAGCTCTGCTGACCCCTAAGGTAGGTCACCTTCTGAAGGCAATGGTAATGGAAGGGCCAAACTGGGCAAGTCCCTAAAGCTGACGATAAATCAAATTAGATTTCTAAAGAGTTTTCTTCACAAGGGAGTTATAGAAACCCATATCTTTACTTAAAATTTCTCTACAGAGATGTATACTAGTTTTCCATTAATTTTTCACTTTAGAGGAAACTCCCTCCTCAACTTAAAATGTTGCATACTTAGCTTGGCATCCAGAAGAAAACGTCTTTTTTTTTTAAGTCACACATCATTCAGTGACAGAATTTCTGCATTGCAATGAAATTCAAAATCTCCTTCAAAGCCTGTCCCCCAATGGATCAAATGATTGCTTTCAGGGACAAAATTTAGTGGAAACAAAGGCAGAGGGTTTGTTGCATATAAAGGCGGCATTTTAATTTCTCTACCATAATACTACAATTTTTAATCTACCTATTATAGCTGATCCAACTCCCAGATTTAAAAATATTATTTACCCAGAGTTACATGGCCCAACAGCAACAAATTCTTTTAATACATGTTTAAATTCAAGATTTGAGGTAGTACCTGGTGTAAAAATGTTTTGGGGCTCTGCTGAAAGAAAGCCCAGCCAGGTTTTTTTTGAAGATAAAATCAAGCAGATGAACTTGGGATGTTGTTATGGCTGTAAAAGCATGGAAAAGCAGGGACATCCATGATGGATAGAACCTGGGAAGTGTTGTTTTAGTATGAACTAAGTAGAGTTCATGTAATGGTGTTTCTTTATGAGACTGACAATGCCAAGGGAAGACAAACAGTGAGATACAGCTCCCTTTTCTCACAGTAATGGAGACAACAGAAAAAAATGAACTGCTTTTAACAAAAGACTGCGGGGACAACACTTCAGGACATTTTTGACATTGCTATAAGTTTCCACTTCTTTCTTCTCTGGAGCTGTAACAGAAAAAAACTCTTCAGCTTCATCCCACCTTGAAAGTCAGATTTATTATACTGCATCAGGCAAGAAAAAAAATGAAAAAAAAAAAAACAACAAAAAAAAGAAATATAATTTTAGATACTACAATTTTTTTTTCCCATCAGAAGAAAAAGGTGATATTCAGAATGTCAGTCCTAAGTACAACCATCTAGGCAAAATCTGCAAAGCCTGGTAAGCACCAACAGCTGTGTTCTGGTTGGTAGTGTGTGGGCTTATACTCGAATGTTTACCTGGCTTCATCTAAGCCAAGTATCTGGAGTTTGGTTCACATTCATTTCAGGCTCAAGGTTAAAGACTCACAACCTCTTTTTATTTCACTCTCTCCTGCTGAACCCTTTTGTCCAATGTTCTCTAGCCCTCTGGGAAAACAAACACATTTAATATTCAGACAGTAGAGAGTAGGGCACTGCAACAGCAAATAAATTCAATACTGAAAGGTCAGTAAGGTGATTAGTATAAAATTGTAAACAAGAGGTCAATTTTGCAAAGAGATGCCAACTCTTAGGTGTAACTGAGACTATTCTATGTCAAGACTAAACTGTACAAAGGTAAAGGAGTTTGGTCAAGGACTATTGCACATGGAAAGCTTTGAAATAGAAAACATCTTCAGTATATTGGGATTGCTTTTTGAATCCTCCCAGTTTTAGGTGAGTAAAATCAGATTAGGTCTCCACAGGAGATGTTGCATGAATTGGGGTCACCTGTAAATATTGTGCCTCCTATGTTCTGGGGACTAGGATGCAGAAATTGAGCAAATTCAACTACAAAGTTAAAAAAAATGTATAAAATTTAGAAATTCTAGTTTTCTACTTTAACGAGTGAAACAGATGCATAACATTATCTGTGCTACTCTCTTCCCACATAAAGATGCAGCAAATCCTGCAAGTGCTGCTCAAAATTGAAACCACGGGCAGCAAGGAAAGCAGAGCACCCACACAGGCCTGGTTCTCATTCCACAAAAGGGCTGAATTCCACTGTATTTCAGAACAAAAGAGCAGAGCCCTGTGCAGGGCTTCCACTTTCCACAGCAGGATCACTGCAAAATTATGGAGTTGGACATTTTTGTATCAGATTTAAATCAATCACACAAGCCTTTAAAAGAACCTGTTTGTGCTTTAGGATCTAACCCTTCCTGCCATGACACGTCTCCAACTGAGGTTTATATTTAGGCTCTAAATCTGCTTAATTATCCTTCAGGGAGGAGATCTAGGAGTTGATTTTGATTTTTTGCATATCCCAGGAGGGTTTTGTCAAACCTTGGTTACAGCCAGTGGGAAGTCCTAGGCTTTAGTATGGAACCCCAGTCTCTGGTTCAATGGTGCAACTTTTAGAAACATAATTTTAGCTGGGGGTTTGATTTAAGTTCTGCTTGTTCCATTTCCTCCTGTGATGGTTAAACCTTCCTGTACAGAAATTGCCTACTGGGCTTGTGATCTGAAATGTAGATCAATACTGAGCAGCAATCTTTGCCTCAACATTTATTCAAATAGATGATTTCTTTAAAAGAAATTAGTTCCCATTTTTCTTCATGAAAGGATTCGATCCAAACAAGGCTTTAGCTAAAGTTTTAGCTCTTAATTCTGAATTACTTTCTTCATAGAAAATTAAATACGTAAGAAATATAGAAGCTCTTCATACACAACAGCTTGCAAACAGTTAAATGAACTCTTTAAGATGATCTCTTGGGAAATGGGCTGTGAGAGCCACTGGAGTTGAGTTTGCTGAGTGCCTCACGTGGATGTGACACGATTTGCAGATGCTCGTGGCCTCGTGCCAGTCCACAGCAAAGCCGTGGGTGACACCTCCACCTGTATGTGACAGTTCCTGCCCTCGTGCCACCCCCAGCAAATGCTGAACGTTCAACACAGGACACGTTCTTGGCACATCTCAGAAACTGCAACCATTCTTTAATTAAAAGGGGAGTGGGAAAGGTTCTCTTGCCGAGCAAGTGAAGCTCCAGCTCTGGAGGCTGTGGCCCCTCCAAGGGAGGCAGAGCACAAATCCAGCCTTAAGGGTGCTGTGCTCTGCTCTTGCATGAAGACACTTCTTAAAAATCAACCAACCAATCAACCAGACAGAAAAATAAGCCAAAAAAGCCTTCCAAGATCGGTACAATGGACAAATACCTCTGAGAGCATTTTGTGATCGATTGGTGAGGTTTTAATTGCTGCTATAAAACTTGGAGTTGTGACTCTGTGTTTTCTCCTGTCTCACCATACAAACGGGTCATTTGAGGCCACTGTTGCTGGGGTTCATGTAGTAAAAAGTTTCAAGTGGTTGCTTTAAATATTCTCTTCTAAAAACCCATGACAAGACAGTTCTCATCAGAACCAAGAAAAAGGAACTCTGGGAGGTCTCTTTTCCTGGGGTTTGGTTTAGTTTGTTTGTTGTTTCCCCAATGCTCCCTAAACTTAAAAATTAGAATATTTTCTGAAAGAAAGGAGAAATTTTTTTTCAGGGACCTGCAGTTCCTGACTGATTCTACTTGGGAAGAGTATGAGCTCCATATGAGAATGAGAGGAAGAGCAAGTACAAAGGAATATTAAATGTGTGTCTTTCTTGGAAAATCTACAGCTGTGTTCTTTTGCAAGGGTTACCAATTGCTAACACAAACATCTGAGAACCAGGAATACACAGAGTAGGACAAAGACTTGTTTACTTTGTGTACAGTTAGATATTCTCACCCTCTACCTAACTAAAAAATCTAGTGGTAAAAGCTTTAATCACATACTCAATTTTAAGCACAAGATAATTTTTGGTGTTACTAACTCTGAGCTTCAAAAGGAAAAAAGGATGCTGCACTGCCCCAAGGTTCTGGGGTTTTTTCCCCTCCAAATAAAACATAAAGAAAGAAATGCATATAAAACACAAATCCACTAGAGGTTGTACCTGAACCCACCCTTAACTCTGCAGTGCCAGAGCTTTCAAATGATGGAAGTTTGTGTGTGTAAATCTGTGTCTGAGAAGATCTGACACCACCTTGCTGTACTTCCCCATATTTTCATTTTCAGTAGCTTAAAGGTTTGCATACTAAACAGGTGCACATATTTAGTGTGCATTTAAATGAATTTCATAATTTTATCAGAATATACAAAATGCCAGGTTTTAATTTGCAGGAATTTTTGCTCTGTTTAAAGCTGCAATGTCTTTCAAAAGAGATAAGAGACTCACAGACCTCACTGTTATCCATTAATGGTGACATCCAGAAATTTGTAATTTGTTATCACAAATAACACCCTGATGGCTCACTAGGGAAACTTTAGTATTGTATTAAACATTCCCTTGTATAAGCTGCTTTTAATTAAGGGATTCCACAACGCTGAATGGGCCATATTTGTAAATAGCTGCTAATTACAGGTAATAACTTGCTGACCTGTTTCACAAACCACTCTAGAGCTGGATGCATTCCACAGGCAGACTTCTCTTTAAGCAAGCACTAAGCTTTGAACCAAACATGAATTTGCCCAAAAGAGCTAGAAAAATATTCCATTTAAAAAAACCCAAAATGTTACTATAAACCTGCAGGAGACATCTCACAGATTGGCAAGGTGTCACAATAAACTTTATATTAAAAAGCAACACAATTTGTAAAGAGCTTCATAAATGCTCTGTTAAATTAGACTGACACATCAATAGAGCATCATGTTATTCCTATGTTTTTAATTAAGTATTTATTGATATCAGACCCTCTCCATTTTGGGCACCCAAAATGACACCTGAAATATCCCAATTGTTGCAACATCCTGAGCAAGTTTCAAGAACTAGACCCTGTTTTCCTTTCTATACTCTCAAGGTTTTCCCTTCATACTACCCATAACACATTTACATATATTTTTAGCAATCCTGAAGACTGGAAAAGGTTTCAAAATCAGAAGTACAATTATCCCATTATTCCCTTCCACCCCATAGGAAGAAGAAAATGGGGTTTGAGCCATTCTGAGCAGCTCAGAGGAAAGCAGCCAGTCCTGTGTGCCCACACACATTTTAAGCACAGAGCTGGAGAACAGCCCTAGGTGAGCATTTTGCAACAGGGATTTCCTCAAAAAATGCCAATTCACAAAAACATCTCCCATTTCTATGAAATTTGGATTAGGAAAGGTTTTCCAGGTTCTCGAATATGAGCAACCCACTGTAAATACCCCATTTAAAAATAAAAACCATTGGGGTCTTCCTTGATGGGGTTTTTTCACTGCCATTCATAAATTTGTGTCTTTGTATGAATAAATCAAAACTTTCCCTAAGTGTTATAATTTTTGTTTTAATACCAGCAGATTTTCTGCTGTGGAAATAAAACACCAACAGTCCAGAATAACCACTTTAAAATCCCCATCTCTAATTCTCCTCTGCCATAGGGCTCCTTATCTCTGGGAATTTTAACAAATCAATCACCTGGCTTTTATTTTACTGAAGAAACGTGGATATAACCACGAGGAGCTCCAGACACCTGTTTTATTTCTCCAAATGAAACATGACAAAGGCTGGAGCAGATTCTGCTTTCTCCTATTAATTAACTTCAGCCCATAAACGAGTGAGGCCCTTGTCAAGACACAATAACATCCAATTCTTGTTGCTTTGCTGCAGTGGAGAGTAGAGAGGGAAGATGAATTGTCTATTTAAATTTTATTAGATCTTTCCTCCCAGAGTGCTGGCTACAGCATATTAAGGAAACATTTACCACAGCACAATGAGCTGCTCCCAGTTTCCTGCTCAAATGGAGAAATTCTATCCCAGGCAATCATTCCCTGGATGAAAAGCTGCTTTGGGATTTTGGGGTTTTGTGCCCTGCTCAGTGTGGAAATGAGGGAACCTGGGCTCCATGACTTCACTTCCCCTGATTCTGCTGCTGCCCTGGAGTAGTTGGGGCTGTTGGGGTGAAACTTCTCAGGCCAAGATTCCCAAGACAAAAATAGGAAAATATAGAAAAATCTCCAAGAAGTAACTGCCAAAGCTGGAACCTAAATATCTTTAGAAAAATTGAAGTTTCTCCTTGAAATCCAACAAAACTTCTGGTGCTACAGTCTGCTCTTGCATCAAAACACTTTAAAAACCAACCAACCAATCAACCAGACATGAAAAAAGCAAAAATACCCTTCAGATATCTGTCTGATGGACAAATACTTCTGAGACTATTTGTGACTGTTCGATAAGATTTTAATTGCTGCTATAAAAGTCATGTCTGAATGTTTGGTGTGCAAATACTGAGGGGGTTTGCACTCAAACAGAATGGAAAGGTCAAGCTTCCTTTTTCCTTCAGGAGTTCTGGAATTTTACCCCCTTCCCTTTTCTGCCTTTTCTCTGTCTGCCTTCCCTTTCTCTGTTGGGCAGACAGATAAGAGCAGCCTCTTCTCTGTTTGGCCAACTGCTAAAACTTGTATAAGGAATATACCCAATTATCTTCTGAGATGTGTGACAGGCTTGTAAACTGAGTTCTACACATTCAAATATTCTTTTAATGCTGTAATAAAAATAGCTACTCACAGTCCTGAATAAATAAAAATCTAAAAACAGAGTTAGATCTCTCTGAGCAACTGGCATTTTTCGCAGCCCTTCCTTATTAGCTGCCTCAAAGATTTTTCATTCACTTCAGTACTTCTTCAGTAGATATTTTTATCTAAAACCAAACTGTATCAGAATATTAGGATTCAGAAATCTGTTTCTTCTAAAAAATTTGTTACCACACCAATCCTGTTGTTTCAACGTTGTCCTTCATCTTGTCTAGGTCCCTTCTGCTTCAATGCTTACCTGGCAGTGAATTTAGAGATAATAAATCTACATCTAAATAATACAGAGATAATAAATCTAAATAAGATAGAGAGAATAAATCTAAATCTAAATAAGACAGAGATAATAAATCTAAAACTAAATAAGATAGAATAAACTTAAAGTCTTTCACCTTTCATATAAAATTTAAGCCTGGCATCATAAACTAGATTCCCTGTTTCTTGTTCCTTCATTTCCACGTCTTTCCTGGACAAGTTACAGAGAGTCTTCCCGGTGCAATGGTCTGATACCTCAATAGCTCTAGAATCATTAAAAGTCTGTATTTTAGAAGCAGTAGAAAATAAAACCTGAAAAAAGAAAACCTGACAGAGAGCCTCAAATGAAATTAAAATCTCCTCACAATAAAAAATGCCCCTAAATTCCTGTCCTCACTGTGAGTTAGCAAAGAGACAAAGAGAGAACAACTCCTGGGGAGCATCTACTGTACACAAAGTAACCATGTCACGGGGCTTGGAGCTGATTAAAGTGGGAGCAGAGCCTGGGGAGAGGCAGAGGAGCTGAGTCTGAAGCGACTCTGGCTAAGTTGGCATCTCTGAGGGTCGGGTGCAGTAAGAATTCACACTCACGCCCAGCCGCAGCAGCAGAGGTGCTGGTAGGAGAGGAAAGAGCATTGGATAACGATACGTGACTAGGGCTAGAAATATTGGTTACATCCTGGGTCTGGCTTGTGACGGAGGACTGTCTCCTGAGAGCCCCCTGAAAGGAAGTGCCACTCTTGAAAGTATTGACTACTTCGATCTGTAACGGAGGAAAGAATGAGACAAGTTGCTTAAAGTATGGATACAGTTGCATAACTGACAGGAATAATCATGAAAAACAACAAATCAACCGCACGCGCTTCTACTCCAGCTGGAATCAAGGTGTCCCTTTTCAGTGCTTTTAGAAATGATTCAAATCTTCTGTCTGGATAAAATGAGGCAGCTTCATAGGAGGCAGGGGAGCTGCATCACTTTAAACAAGTAGAAGATTTGAAATAACAGGTTTTTTAAAGTTTAAGCCATTTTATTCAGAGGTAAATAAAATCAGCTGGAACACTTGATGTAACTAATCTCCACTCTTTTTTTCCTACTGAGATTCAAATTATGCTGTTATGTCTCTCCAGGGGGAGAAAAGTTCAGTCACTCAGTTGGAATCTGGGGGATGGGGCTGGGGATGACACTCAACCAAAACAGAAAACTTTAAAATTCAATATATGACTCTATTTTGTCTACAAACCCAGGACTGTCAATACACTAGTTTGATAAAATAATTCTTCCACTATTTTAGCCAACTTTTTCTGTAATGAAAGTTTGTATAATTTTAGCATAGTGATAAAGAATGTTTAGGTTTTGTAACTGGAGATTTAAAACTATCAATATTTTATCTTTATACAGAGCACTTAAAAGCCCACAGAAAATTATGTGGAACTGGATTGACTATTGCAGCAAATAACATGACAATTTTCTACTTATTTTCCTATGCCTGCTGTATTCCCTGTTTGACAGACCCATCCTGGGCACCTTCCTTTTACTCCCCACCACAGAGTGGGGATGAGTTAAAAACAGAGCTGAGTATTTCAAGGCATCCTTTGGCACCAGTGTAAACCCATAAAAAGCAGGCTCTGGGTACAGAGGGAAAGGCAGGGATTGGCAGGAGTAAATCCCACAAATCCCTACACCCCAAAATGTCCTCTGAGTTGTGGGTGCAGCCACAACAGACAAAGCAGCGGATTATCCACGGGAGGAATTCAACCAGCTACTTGTTGAAGTAACCCACTGTTACCAGACCATGCAACCCACATTTCTGGAGATTCCCAGTCTAGAAAGAGGTAAATTGGTGGTATTTTTATCAATTTAAACAGCACAAATCTTGGTGCAAACCCTCCTAAATTTTCTAAGTGGGAAGCACTAGAATGAATTTATGATTTTCTGCTGTGGTCAGACTTAGGAATAAACCAATTTGTAGGGCTGCATCTTTAATAATATGGATGTTTTCCCTCCCTTAATCTCGCCTTTGGCCATCACTGTTTATTTTCCTGCGTGTTTTTATAGGAATAATCAGCCACAGCCAGCTGGAAAAGGGATCCCAGGTTACTGCTGTGCAATTATCACAGTGAATTTTCCTCCACAAAGCCCAAGCAGCTGGTTTGCTCTGTCTGAGCCCTGGTACCATTTCTCTGTGCACACACAGGGCTGGGCAGTGTTCAGCAGTCCCCAAAACATTGGGGAGCTTTGTTTGAGGCAGCAGAATTACATGTCCAGTGCAAATCTCACAGTGAATCAAAGATAAATCACAGTAAATAAAATGTGAGGTGAGTTTGCACATGGGGTAGGGGATGAGGGGGATCGTCAGCTCAGGCTCATGGAAACACCACATGGCTCAAACCACTGGTGATGTGGCACATTAAATACTCACCTGAAATGCTCTACAAAAGTAGAATTAAATACAGATCTTGGGTTCTCAGGGTCTAACCCAGGTGACAGAGCACTCTTCAAAAGAGACCATTCAAAAAAGACTCTGAAGACTCTCACTGAGGGCATGAAATGAGTATTTCTGTGATAACCCTGAGATGTGCAAAAGCCTTCCTGGCAAACTGAAAGCCTTTGGTACAAGAGTGAAAAGATGAGGGAAGATCTGTATTTAACGGTTTCTTCAGAGAAGAAGAATTACAGCCATGTAATTTGCTTTTCTCCTGAAGAAATGAACTCCAGCTGTTCATGGATATAATTCCTGGTGGGAAGATGACAGCCTCCCCAGAATCCTAAAAGCTGAATATACAGGGCTGTGCTTCGCCTGAAGCCAAGAAAGAAGAGAAGAACTTGGCCCAAAAGTTTGTCTTCTCCAAGCAGAAAAAAGCAAAGAAGGAAAGAGCTCATGGAAATAAATAGTGCATTTTGAATTAAGATGGAACCTTTTCATGACAAAGGAATGCATTTATTTAGAACAATTCAAGCTGCTAAAGAGAGAAAGGAAACCAAAATTCATAAGTTAAAAAAATTTCCAACACAATATAGGATGCAATCATGTTTTGATTATAGGCCTTCAGGTAGAGAAAAAATACTGTCCTACATTTGAAGCTTATCCATAAGGTTGACATTTTTCACACCTGTCTCATTTTTCTCTATGTTCTATACTCTAGAAGATCCAATTTTTTAGGTGTGCACAGCAAATAAAAATATCACTGATTAGCAATTAAAAAAACATTTAAAAAATCTGATCGTAGCAGAATAGTCCTGGCAGAACAGGTACTTCTTCCTGATTTTTCACACAGAACAGATTTTCAGAAGCATTTCTGTTGTCATTTATGTGAGTAGGACCCAGGTCTCATTCCCCTAATCTCTAAGCAGGATATTAATTTAAAAATTAAAAAAAAAAAACCAAACCTAAAAAAAGAGCCACCTTTCTGTAAGAAATAAAACAGTTTCCATTCACTTACATGGGGCTACCACAATGTTTTCTATATTAAAAGCTACATGGAAACCATAAAATGAGGTGCTGGCTTTTTGTCCAACTTCAGAACCTCTTGCCAGGAGTGACTTTCACTGCTGGAAGGTTTAAATTGGTTCAAAAGAAAAGTTTTTATGTTTCTTACATGAAAAATGAAGGGTGAAAAATGCAGTCCAGCACCTTTGTGTGGTTTTTTAGCATCTGAAGAGGAACAATCTTTAAGTAGCAGTTATGCTGTCACCTGTATTTTTTCAGCTTTTCCTTTTATTCTGAGAACATTCCAGGCAGTTGTTTCCCACCTGAGGCAGATAAAGCAAATTAAATTTCAGGATGAATGAAACAGAAGAGGAAAAAAATCAGGCTGGGGATGTAAAATTCTGACAAACATGAGAAGCTTTTGAATCCCCTCACTTCAGAACATTTCCATTCTCAAATATGAGGGAACTGGAGAATCTTTCAATATATACTTAAAAGAGGTGAGATGTGGTTTTTTTTCCTCTGTTTTTTTTTCTTAGATTATGCAGTTTGGCCTGAAGGTGAGCTTGGTGAACATCCCAAAGGCTGTTAGACCTGCCAAGAGGATGTGATCAGTCTTGTCTTCCTCCAGAATGAAGAATTTGTGAGATTGGCAACAAAAACTTGGGAAAAAATGCAGAAAACTGTTGGAAAGTCCTGTCTCTATGCAATGTCAGACCCCTTTTAGATCCTCCTCAAACCTGCATCTCTAAGATAAGCCATTTGTGAAGCTTCACTCCTCAGTGGTCATCTGATAGAGCTTTCCAGGAAGGAAACACTTCCATTCAGAGAAGGGAAGGACACATCCATCCAGAGATTCCCTATTGTATATTTTTCAGACAACAAAAGATCTAAATGAACAAATAAGGCCAAAAAGAGCATCAGAAGTCAAAAGCCAGTCTCTGGCTTAGTTATGTGCATTTTTTCATACCCCTTTCTTTCAAGTAAATTTATGCATGTCTTCACAGAAACAGAAAAATCCCAGTGGAAATCCCTCCTCTGGTGTCTTGGGTTGAAGCCTCTGTTTGAGAGAGGATGTAGACAAAAAAATCTCAGTAACACTGCAAAATTTCCTTAACTGACTGCATTGCCAGTTTGGATGGGTTGAAATGGGAGCACTCTACGGAAGATGTGCTGGTTATCTGAAAGCAACACCCAGCCTGTTGGAGGTTCTTTGTTTCAGCAGTGAAGGCTTGGCTGGGAGCTGGGGCCATCTGTCCAAGAGTGACTGAAGAGAAAATAAGGACAAATAATTCAATTTACAGCACAAGTGTGGAAACTGGTGTTGTTAGGATTGAATGACCAATCTGGTCCTGAGCCCAGAGTTTCATCCTATTCTGCCACCCTCAGAGATATAAAATGAGGGGATGCTCTACCTTCTTCTTCCACATCTCCAGGAGTGCACTAGACAGCAGAGGATTCCTGCAAATCCTCCCTGGGATGCTAAAGACATTCCAGTCCTTTCCAGGGGCTCTTCTTTTGCTGACCTCCTGAGAAATGTATTATAAGGGAATGAATCCACCTGCATGGGCCACACACACAGCTCAGGGGTCCTTCAGCAGGGGTCAAATTTGACCTAAGTCCATCACTCTCCACTGCACACCTGGGCACTGCTTTGAAATCTCTTGGCCTATTTTCTTTTTTATTGTTTTTTTTTTCTTTTTCATTCCACAAATGTGAAATGGATGCAAAAAAATCAAAGTCATTGAGTAAATAAAATGAGAAGGAAAATCACAGAGGTCTCTTGGCAGAGAGGAGGGAGACATCCTACTAGAGGTGCTTCTACAACTAAGAGCAGAAAGGAAGCCAAGATGGATGTTAGCAAAGAGACATAATTAATGTTCATTTGGGTTTAAGTAGTGGAAAAGAATCATTCCTCTGTGGATTAAGTGGACAAAGAGGTGCAGAACTAAAAGCTACCTCTCAGACTAGAAAGAGAACTGAAAGGATGTAATTTGCTTTGTGTTGCTCGAAGTTGTTTACACTCACCCCAACCAGAAAGACATCCTGACAGAAGTGCCAACAGGCAACACTCCTCCTACAGCCACCAGGGAGAAAAGAATGCACATTTAGAGGTCATCTTTCCCTGAAGATCACCAGTACCTGGGCACTTGTTTGTCACAACTGAAATTTGAATTTTCTCTAGTGATGAGTGCTCCTGACTCAAAGGAGTCAAGACACACAAGCTCAGAGCTGAAGATCCGTATTTAATCACTTACCACAGAACCCTGGGAATTCCCCAGCTCTTAATCTCTCTACATTTTATATTCTGCAGATGCAGCCAAGAGACCTCATTGCCCTAATTTGACTTCTTTCCATCACTTTTTTCTAAATTCATGGCTGCATCTTCCCCCCTCCCAAGAAAAGATATCAATTTGCAGATGTGAAAAAGGAGAATGTGCTGTTTATCTTGGATGAAGACAAAACCCCCAAATCTTATGAGACAAAAATGTTCTTTAGAAGATTCTTTCAAGAAAAAAAGATCTTTTTCTTAATTATTCACCTCTTTTTCTTGTCAGGCTCATGTAAAACACGCACATCTGATGTGGTGATATCTGTTCTCTGTTGCAAGCTGGCAGAAATACTTGATCTTTGAAAGATCAAGCAGAGCACACCTGAGTGCAATGAAACACTTCACTGCAATGGAAAAGGCAAAATACTTCACATGGTTTTCTTCAGCACTCCAGGACAACTTTCACAGCTCCTTAACCTGCACTATATTTAGCACCATGATTCAATGCAAAGGTCTGGTATATTAAAAAATGCCATGGATTTTTGTGTTTGGCAAAAGCTGGGGAGAGATATTTCTCAGGAATCGTTCCTAATAGCCGACTCTTACACCTCAATATTTAATGGCTGCTTAATTCCTACTAAAATCCAGAACCACATTTTTCATTGCCTAATAGGAAAGGAAATCAATCCCTTTTAATCGTGATCGATGTGTGGCAGTGCCAGAACTGAACAGATTTATTTTTTTAATCAAATTGTACATCATCCTTCAGACTCAATTTCAATTATTCTGTTAGTGCAGCAATGGCAGCAACAATGGTTTCTTTTTTTTTTTGAGCAAATCAAGCAATACATTTTAGAAAGCTTTCATAACATTCTGTGAGCTGACGTTGGCCAAGCAGCACAGTTTTATGAGCTGTCATCACTCTAGGAGAAAAAGAACATCCAGTCACGGTATTCCCAAATCACAGATCCCTGCTTTTGCATTTGATCATTTTATATCTTTTCAGTTTATCTCTTCTGCTGCACACTCCCCCTTTGCTCAGTTCCCCTATTTTGTTTTTCATGTTTTTCCTTTGAGAGCAGTTAACCAGTGCCATCCTCTACACACACAAACACTCCGTGGCTTTCCTGTTAACGTTATCTTGCCTTGATCTCACATTAATCATTTCTTTGGGTGTTTCTAGACCTTGTGGGCATTTGTTTTTAGCATACCTGGGTTTGGATTCTGTTGAGCCCTCGGAACCAGAGGATTTGTCCACGTCGGAGTTCTCTCTCTGCGTGATCTATTTCTTCAACATCTTCATTGAGCTCTTCCTCAGGGACCTCCTCCTTCTCAGTTAGCCTCCCTGCCTCCTTTAAAAATTTTAGCCTACTTGTTGGGATGGTTGCAATGACCTAAAATTATAAAAAAGTACTGAAAACATAAGCCTCATTCAAGAGCAACAGTATAACAGTCTGCTAATTACAGAAGAGTAATCATATTTTAGTAAGGTCTATAAAGGTGAGCTAAGCCTGTTCCTAACAGCACTTTGCACTCGGACAACTCCATTTTAGTCCCCAAAATATTTCATTTACTGTGTAAACAATTAGCATGACTTGCACCACTAAACCACAGGGTGGAGCAAGTTCAAGGCTGGGCGAAGTCTTATCAATTAAACAAATAGAAGGTAAAACAAGATTGAAATATTTCAGTGTAATTATGTAAAGAAAACTTAAGCAGATTGACAGCTCTGCAATTAGAGTTTGGGTATTTGTAATAACTTATGCTAATGGGAGGTAAAAATTCATTGTATCTCAAGCTGCTGATAAATCTTCTCACACTCCTTTGGTTCATGGATTCAGCTTCCCTTTGTTCCAGCAGCTGGAATGCTTTTCTGGCATTTATCAAAATGGAGTTTTCTGAAAGGTGTGGATCTGGTTGTTGGATTTCTCATAGGGCTGTCTCTCACTCTGTGTCCTTACCATCAATAAATTCTGATTAATTTAACCCCTCTTCTTATTCTGTTTGCCCACCCAAGTGGTCCTTGGAAGTAACTAATACAGGAGAATAATCTTTAAAAATTGCAGATACTGTAGCTGGACAATTATTTTAAATCCATTTCAGTGTTACCCTGTTGGGCAGTCATTTTCTCTTTGTTCTGATTCCTTGCATAAAACCAGGAGCAAATCATGGCAATTTAAACAAGACATTACCAGGAACACACTGAAAGCTTAAAGAAAATCTCCTGCAAAGCAAATTTTTAAGCCCACTTAGCAAAAAACTGCTGCAATCTTCTTTTTTGTCTTCCTTTCAGCAGTGAGCAACCACAACTGTGAAGCTCAGATGTATGAAAAATGAAGAGAGAACCAAGACAGCTGCCAGAAAATTGGTGAGGAGAGCCTTGGAAAACTGGAATGGATACAGTGAAGACACATGGAAAGGTTCTGGATATTTTCAGGGTGAAAGCAAACCTCTAAGTTTGCTGAGGGTCTCCCTGAGCTTCACAATCCACAAGGCCAGTTTTATTATAATGTTTTAAAGGCAGATTGAAAAAAAAAACCCAAAAAATAACCAAACCAAACACAGTTTCTACACCACTATAAAGCCTTTTTAAAGGGGGGTTAAAAAACAAGATGCAAACCTGGAAAATTAATGGTGTGGCACGAGCAAAGACAGGGCAGGAGAGAAAAATAAAGGGAAATGTTCATCAATTAAATACTTACTGAAAATCCTTCAGCCTCCCAGCTTTCAAACTACAATGCCAGCACTCTACAGAGAGAAACTACTGGAAACTCTGGGATCTGATGAAAGTGATGGTGATAAAGGATTTTTAAGCCAGTATTCACAAAAATAACTCTATTGGGTCAGAGTTGTGTGTGACAGAATGTTCCTCTCTTGCAGCATCTCAGCCAAGCTGATGAGACTCTGGTCTAATTTTTTGCTTAAGGTGTTTACATGGCTTTTTTTATTATTCATTTCTTTTCTGTATCTGTCAACACCAAACCTGTTCAGGCCACAGACTAAATAGATGCAGATTAAAGAACTAAATATTATTCCCAGAAAAGTGATCACAGTTTTAATAAGTGATCAGTACTTCTGGGAATGGGATATGAAATACTTTGGAAAGCTTTGGTTTTCAGAAGAGATGGGAGCTGTCAGAAAACTGTCCCTCCAAGCACCTCAAATTGACTTGCTGGAAACTTCTCCTTAAATTCCTTTCAGAAGTGCCTGCTTTGACACCAAAACTTGGAAATCTTGACTGCCTTTCACGGCTCACCAGTTCAGCATGTGGATTAAAAAAAATAGGAATAACAAATTTGTTTTGTGCTGAATTAGAATGAGTCAGAGCAGCAGAGAAAAGGTTGAGACAGAAGAGAAGTATCACTGCTAAAGGAAAAGAATTCTCTCTCACTGAAGAGCTCCATGAAGAAAGGCCTGCCACAGACTGTAAATCATGTAAATATGGACATAATTGATTGGTTTTAGCCTCCTATTTTCTCTTCTGGTCACTAAATATTGACCACAAGACAGATATTTTTTCCTCTGTATTTGCTTTCTTCTCAGTGCTAAAACTGTGGAGGTGTTCCAATACCAGTTTTAATTTAATGTCTACGGTCTCACAATAAACCTGGGGCAAGTAAAGTGAAAAAAAATGCTGATATTAGTATTAGTTCTTGGTGGTTATGTAATAACCATGGATAACAAAATTTAGAAGCCAAAAAATTTGATCAAAAGCTGTGGGAAATTTTCACAGCTGAATGAAGCAGTTTGGATTCTTCTCCCTCTCCCTGTTTGACTTCTTCTTTCTCCAAAAGTTGGTATATTTTCCAAACAGTAGGGAAAAAAACCCAATAAATCTTTCCTTTCTGAGATTATCAAACTGATTTTAGCTCTTCCTCCTGCAAAGCTTTAAGTCAAATCCCAACTCAAGTAATAATTCCAGCAGAATCATCTAACAGTGGTGGTTTTCAGCCAGATATGCATTAAAAGCTGTTCTGATTCTGAACTCTTTCTACGGAAAACTGAGGTCAAACTGTCAAAAAAAGTTGATTTTTTATTCCCCAGAAGAGAACAAATAATCAGAATTGAAAGCAAGCATTTATTCACTACAATTCCAGTAGAACCACAGCAGAATTCAATTGCAGTGGGCAATTTCTTGACTCTTCATAGAGGCAAACTGTGGATCTACAAATCTCTTTGCATCTGAGACAAAAAAATGTAACTTCACATTTTTCTTAACTGCACCAGGTGGCAACAAGTTAAATGCTCTGTTAGTGCATTCAGAGGTGAAAAAATTATTATTATTATTATTATGAACTTTGCAACCTGTGTTTGCACATAAAAGAACAATGTAGAATGTTAACAATACTGATTGTGTGTGTATATCACTTCAAGAGAGTTAATCCCAATTTATTTAATGTCATCTCACTGACATTTCTTTCTTCATCAATACATAATCCTATATTAGCCAATGATGACAGAGGATATGGCAGAAATTGAAAAGCACATGCTAATTTAACTGCCATTTTTTACAACTATTAAAGGCAAATTTTTTTTTTTTTTGCACTCCCTCTTCCATCCTTCACCCACAGAATTAGGTGGATGGAGAATCACTGCAGAAATATTTTAAAGGCACTGGAATTTTTCCTATGACAGTAGCCAGAATGACAATTTTAGCAAGGGAATGAGCTGGTTGACCTAGAACTGGAACTTCTTTTCATCTCCAAAACTTTGCCACATCCAACAGGAGGAATTCTATTCCAGGGAAGGTCACAGTGCATTTGCCTTTGCTGCATTTTTTTGTGACTAAAAGACTGAAGTTGTGACTCAACATCTTTCACAAAAAAGCCTAACTGAAGATGGCCCTGGTGATAGCACACCCTGCTAGAAAGGAAAGATTTGAAAATTAACAAAAAACCTGAAAGGAACAGAGGGATAAATTATCCTTACTAATAAATCTCTCCCTGAAGCTCTCAGAGAGCACCTTGGGTTTCGTGAGGCTGCACTGGGCACTGAGAGAGGAAATCACAGGAATAGCAACAATATCACACCTTTGAATGTGCAGCTTCCTGAATGCTTACCTGACCCCACACCAGCTCTCCTAATCCAATAAATACACACCACATCCACTGGTCCAGCTGCAGGGGAGAACAGCTGAATGGTTTTCCTCCAAACTGGACAATTACTATCTACAAAGAGAAGCACGGAGGAAAAAGGGTCATTTTTTGAGGAGGAAAATGCAACAAAACAACAAAACAAAAACAAACACAGCCAGACAAAAAAAAAACAAACAACCAAAAAAAAAAAAAACAAAAAAAACAAAACAAAAAAAATCAAACAAACAAAAACAAACAAACAAAAAAAACCCCACCAACAACCCAAAAAACCAACCAACCAACCAAAAACCAAAAAAAAGTCAACAAACCCCAAAAATCCCAAAATAATTTTGGTCCCAAAAAACCCCCACCAAACCTCACAAATTCCTGCATCCCCAACTAAGAGTGAGAAAAAGAAATAGCAGTTCAGACTGAAGTTACTCAGCCTCACATTTAACAGTGGTCAGATATGAATGGTCAGGAGAAAACAGAACAGGACAGTCCCCATGTGCTCTCCCAGCTCCTGGTTTATTGACCCTGATCCAGTTCATTTTGGAATGTCCATTGCAAGAGAGGCTTTTCCCTCTGAGAAACATTTTATTGTGTATTTACAGATGTGCATCATAGAGAGACAGAGGGTACAGGAAACTCTAGATCTGTTGGAGGAAGAGGGTGGGAGAACCCCACACCTTCAGCAGGATAACAACACACAGTCTGAGCAGACTGAGAAGGTTTTGCTAACTGAAAATCAGATATTTATTGATATTTCTTGTTAATATTGCTGCTGCAAAATCAGGGACCTGAAATCACATCCAGAGATTTAAATTGTCCAAGTTTTAAACTCATGATTTTGAATTAGCTGTTAAAGACCATCACTGTGAAGTTCTGCTCCTATCACTGCTGCCCTTCCTCCAATATTCAGTTTATTGAGGAGTTTCCCTTTTCAAATCACTGCAGCCCAAGCTCAAACTGCTCTTTCCTCCTCCTTCCTCCTCCCAGGAGAAAGGTGCCAATGCTGAGCTGCCACTGCACAGCTGAGCAATAATGGCAAGATAAAAATAGATTTCTAAGTGGTAATATCAAATAGTATCAAGCACAGGATGGATGCCAGCAGAAGAATGGATGCAGGAGCAGAAGGGGGAATTCTTACAGAAGAAAAATTTGGGACAAATATGTATTACTGTGATCATGTTCACTTGTGATGGGACAGCAAACTCAAGAGAGGAACATGAGCAATCACAATCCAGGGGCATCATTGCTGGGAATACTGAGCAGCATTGGGCAGTGACATTGAACAGAAGAACAGTTCAGCATCAGCTGTTTGAAGATATATTTGTCTTTTCAGGGAGGAATAAATAATTGTAAAATGCTTTGTTGGTATGCTATTAAACAATTTCTTCTTTAAAAACCAGTTACAATGTCAATGATGGTTGTTATTATTGTACATGCTAAGATTAATTTAAGAATTAACCCAGTTATAAGGATCAAAATTTCTGTTTTATTAGTATGGCTGCATAACATTTTCCATTATTAACACTTGTATTGATTGAGAAAATACATGAAACCAGGTGGTTTACTATTAAATGGGCCTCCTGCAGCACTTAGATGTAAAATTAAAGAAAAAAAAGAAGACACAGAGAGGAAAAGCCCCAAACAACTTTGTGTTTGATTTTTTTGAGTGCATTTGTGATGATTTGAGTGATGATTTGAATGGATTTGTGACGAACAGCAGCTGATTCTTGCCCAGAGCTTTACCTGAATAGCAAACGTGCCCAGGACAATAGTGCAAAAAATGGGGTTCCTGAAGATGCCGTCGAAGACGTTCCTCTCGCCGTGGATCTTGCGGGCGTTGATCTCGTTGAAGAGCTGCATCATGACAAAGGTGTTGAAGATGATGGTGTAGTGCTCAGAAGGAGGAGAGTGAAGAGGGGCGTTCCTCCCACTGTCAATCTTAAACATTTTCTCACCTAGGTGTAAGACAAAAATAAAAGTTTCCTCCAGAATGAATCAAAGCAGTTTATATTCCCCTTGTTTTCTTCAGCCTGTTGCCTTCTCTGCTCTGCTTTTCCTAGATAAAACTTTTCTTGGACCAATGAGCAAAATGCATCTGAAGTGAGCAAGAAGCTGTTCAAATGCTGACTTTTATCTAACAATACCTAACTCCTGTCTAACAACACCTACACAACATTGCCAATCCTACTCTTACCTACCCAAGTAGGAATTACTCTAAGCACTCAATTCTTTCAGGTGTAACAAAATCTTAAGGTCATTGCCAGAGTGTTTGAATTTTCTACAGTGGTTAGAAGCCACCCCTCTTCATCAGGTTTTACCCATTTACTAATTCAGTAAGCTCTGCCAAGCACTGAAGGATATCAATCACAAAAAACACAGGCATTCCTGGTTTTAGAGAGATTTGGGGTTGAGCAGCAGCAGGCACTGCTGTTTAGTTTGATAATTTGGCTTTCACTCATAGATCTGACCAATCAAAAAGCAAGATATAACCCATGATAAGTAACTAAAAATGTGGTGAGCTTTGAAAAAATAAAGTTAAGATTTCTTTTTTTATACCACAGTCTGACAGGACCAGACAGTGAATTCTGGATTTCTGATGTCTCAAAGACATTTATGTTTTGTATGTTCAAACACAATGTATTTCTAAAAGTAAAAAAGATAAAAACTTGATGTACTTGTCTCTGAAGAAACCTCCTACAAAAGAATTGACCAAAATAGAAATAATTCTGATTAATTTGAAATTTAATTATGGAGGCACTGAGTTTTGCACATCATGTCACTGCAAAGCTGAGCCTTGTGGAGTTTTGAAAGGAAAATATTATTTCCAAGGCTTATCAGAAAATTGTCTGGGATGTGTCCTTCAAAGTATGCAGGAGTTTTCCAAGGACACACAGGAGCAATTAGAATAGGGGGGGAAAGTCTGGTTTGCTTTTCACCTGGCTCAGTATATAAAGTATTTTAAACCATAAAATTCATCAAAAAGCCATTCTAACTCCACATAAAGTTCACAGAAGTTCTTGTTCCAAGATGCATATCACATGAATTACCAAGTGTTTCTTCAGCTGATTTAGAGAACCTGAAATTCCAATTACCTAATGCAGACATTCTCAAAATTCCCTGTAAATCTAACAATGTTAGAGACCACCTCTCTTCAGAAACCTAGCAATTCTTTTGGTTTAATTCCACTGTGAACAGATCATTGCCTCCTCTGAGCATCCCAAATAAGCTGCCAGATGGCCATAAAGTGGACAAGGCTTTCACAATGGAGCTCAAAAACCTCCTAAAATTAATAAAATTCATAAATTTACATTTGCTGCTTCTCTAGAAGTCTGTGTATAAGGAAAAAAAAACCTGAAAGACATCACATGTGATTTAACAGTGACTACAAAGTGACAAGAAGACAATACCCAGCTGAAAAAAATCATCTGTCCTTTTAGAGGGTTCAGTTATTATTGTGAAGCAACAGAATCTATTATTAGCCCCTACTATTCCCTGCAGCAAGAAACATTTCTCCTCCTTCCCTCCCCTCTCCAAAATACAACCTATAAAAAGCATCCATTGCCAGCAAGGCCTGAAGAAGAATCCAGTAATCCAATAAATTAGACTTTTCGCCCCCTTTTAATATCCATTCCAGAAATTAAATGTCAAAGCAGAGTGTTATTTGTATCACTTAACACTGATTAGTTACTTTCCATACCACTTAAGATCAACATTATTTCTGGACTGTGGACAACACTTTGCTCTTGGTAAAATGGATGTTAATTTTTATTGTGGTTTGTTTTGTGGGGTTTTATAAATTTGTTTTTAAGTCCCTACTCACCACGACAAGCCTCACAATGAAATCTCAGTACAGAAGCAGCAGGGTGGACACTCCTATTACAGCATAAGCTCCTATGCTGTGTTTTGATACAAACTTTTGCCAAAGCCAAACCTGTATTTTATGAGGGGAAAAAAGCTCAATGAGGCCATTCCCAAGGTAACAGTAGATGGAAAGTGACTACAACATGCCATCTGCTGTGCTTCCCATCCCATCAATCAGGATTCACAGAATTCACAGAACGACCGGGTTGGAAGAGACCTTAAAGATCATTGAGTCCATCCCAGCTCTAACACGTCAACTAAACCCTGGCACCCAGTGCCACATGCAGTCTGTTTGTAAACACATCCAGGGATGGTGACTCCACCACCTCCCTGGGTAGGCCATTCCAGTACTTTATCACCCTTTCTGTGAAAATCTTTTTCCTAATATCAAAAAAAAGTTTAAGGATAACAAAGGCAATAAGCGCGCATTAATTGGTTACATTTAAAGCATTTTGATACTTGGGCCGCACAACCCAGCTGCTCGTGAGCTGAGCAGAGTCTGGGCAAGCTTCTCACCGACAAAGAGCAGGGTGAAGATGAGGGTGAGCTGGTAGACGGCGTGGCCCAGGATGTTCTTCATCATGGTGCGGGAGATGAGCGGCTTGTTGCGGCCGTAGGGCTTGCGCAGCAGCAGCGCCTCGGTCGGCGGCTCCGTGGCCAGCGCCAGCGAGGCAAACGTGTCCATGATCAGGTTGACCCACAGCATCTGCACGGCCTTCAGGGGAGAGTCCTGAGGGGAAAAATCAGGAAGGTTTGTATTTCCCAGAAAAAGCCTGGCTGAGAGTTCATTTTTGCCACGGGACTCAGAAATCCTCGCACTGAGGACCCTTCTTCCGTTGCTGGGCCCCTTCTTCTGTTCCTTCTGCAGGACCAGGAGCACAATGATCTGAGATTGAGAAATTATCTCCCTGCAGGCATTTAACCAGCACCATTTGCAACCACAAAACTCATACCAAGCATGACAGTAACTCCTTCTAACACCTATTGCAATGCTCTCCGTTCCTTCATGCATTGTGCTTGAATTTTCAGCTGAAATCATATATAACTAGAGAATCCAAGT
The DNA here is from genome assembly GCA_013399945.1 of Ploceus nigricollis. NCBI lineage: Eukaryota > Metazoa > Chordata > Aves > Passeriformes > Ploceidae > Ploceus > Ploceus nigricollis. Next base: position 88,553 of record VXBC01007850.1, on the reverse strand, counting down.
TTCTCTCTTGGAAGAAAAATTATATTGAAACAGATTAAAAAGTAAGATTTCCTTTATACTAAAACCTACCTGTGTTTTTTTTTTTCTATTCTTCAGAGATAGCTTGAAATTATTAAAAAATTATGGAACAATTACAGTGACATCTTGATACATTACACTTGAATAAGATCTTTAACAGTAGTGACATAATAAAAAAAAGACTGATACTTTGATTAAAAAATAATCTGAAACTTATTAAACTACATCAAATGTGCAAAAGCAAGACAATCTATTATTTTCCTAGTAAAAGGAAAGCATATTTGGCACTATGGAAATGGAATGAAAAACCCCAAATACTGGTATTTGATGCAGGCTGTGGTTTCAGAAGCAGCTCTCCAGTCACTAGAAGGAGCTCTTTCCTCACACAATCCCATAAAGTCTGTGGTCATAATACAGAGGACTTTAGGTCATGTTTAAAAACCTCAAAACTAACTAAATAAAGCAAAGTCGCACAGATCTCAGGAGGATGCTGGACAACTCTTACCAAGTTTTGATGTGTAACTCACTGGGGCAGCTGTGAGGAGAGAGAAATCTTTCAAGGAGCCAGGGGAGGAGAAACAAAAAAACCCACACTCCCGTGCCTTTAGACTCCGTATAAAACAGGCAGCATTAGCAAGGCCTGCTTCCTATTCCAAACAGACCATTTTTATGAGGGAAAAAAGAATCACCAAATTAATAAGGCATCGAGATGACAAATTTCATCGTGAAATTGAGTTACTCTGCTGTGTAAAAGCTGGGAGAGGCAGCACTATTTTTATGTATTTCATTACCATGGTGCTGCAGCAACTACACAAAAACAATGTAGAGGACAGGATATAAACCAAAGCAAAGCCAACAAAACTCCCTGAGAACCCTGCCCATTTCTTCAGAGGGTTAAATGTTCATTTTTAATGAAATACCATAAAAGAAAATGCATTCAATATCCCAAGGACTGGTAGAAACCAAGGGTAAGTGCTTTGGTCTCTTGAGCATCTGGTTTAGATTCCAACTCTCCCTTGAGATAAAATATTATTTCCCCTTAAAAACACATTTTTAACACATTTACACAGATTTTGATGCATTTCATTTATTTAAAAAAAACAAAAACTTTTGGCTTATTCAAAGGGGTGGAGAAAAGCAACCTCCTGTTTATCCTCCAGTCTTACAGGTTGGGTTCATCGTGGCAAGGAGGACAATTAACATTAATATATTCTTGACCCCTTGGTATGGGTTGCATTAACTGGGCTTATCTGGAGAGCTCAGCTCATTCATTTGAAATGCAGCTGCAGAAACAGGAAATGTCTTTGTCTTTAGAGGTGGATAAAAAACTAAAGATGATCAGGACAAACTTCATCCCGAATCGAGATTTGGTTTATTTTTATTAACACTAATGGCTCCAACAAAGAGAGCTCTTGCAGTAAAAAGCAGTTTGTGACTGGGGCTCACAGACCTTGATGGGACATAGGTAAAAAGGAAAACATCTTTTCCGCTGAAGAATTTTCCTCATCATGTTTTTGCCTTTCTCATTAATAAGTTTGAGCAACATTCTCTGTTTTATCTGTTACAAAAACTCAATTTCCACTTCACACACTGAATTCTCTGTCAATAAACCAAATTTCCCTGTTACATTTAATAGATTGAGTCAGAGATTCAGGTGTCTATCAGAGCCTGCCATATTCCCAGCAGAAGAAGAAAGGCAGGGTATTTCAGTCTCTAAATCACACAACTGTAATTGGCAGTCATCAGTTTTGGCAACAACACGTTCTCACCATTTCACACTGCCAATCACCTTGGGTGGCTGTGGTGCCCCTAATAATTATCTATTATTGGCAGTGCTACACTGCTCAGTGGAGTGTGAGAGCTCATTCGAGGCTGAAGCCAAAACATTAAATACACATTAGTCTGGGCAGGCAGCGGAATGAAATTTCCACTGTAACTCTATCTGATTTCTGATTAGTTGGTGGAAACTGAGGAAAATACATACCAGCTAAGGAGCTTAGGCTTCCACTGCAGATTTTAGTCACTTATGCAAGTGGGATGCAAATCAACCTTCTTTTCTTTGTGTTTTAGCCACTAACTGACCGGCCAATAACTCTTAATTCCCTCTCTGAAAACTTCGGGGATGTGAACCACCCAAAATCACCACTTATTCATCAAATTCCTTTCACTTGACCTTGGAATAGGTTAGCCTTGGCCTAGAGGTAAAAGGAAAATGTCCCTTAAATCAAGTGATGTTACACTTCATCTTGGAAACACTTAAAAGTACAAATCGCCAAAGGCTGGAAATAAACTACAAATCTTTTGTGACATGCAGATCCTCACAAATTTTAGAGCTTGTTACTTTTGATTTAGATGACAAGCTGCAAGGGAACAAAAAGGTATTTTCACCCTTACCTCTTTACTCCTGTTTGCCACAGACCACATGCAGAGATTCACAAAAATGAGCATTTCTGGGAGTTACAGTTCTATACATTAATGCAAAAAAAGTCCCTGTGCTGCTAGATCACGCTGTCTGCTAATTGTATGGAAGTGGCATCCTCAATTCCATTCCCATGCCTTGCCAAAACAAAGCTAAACAGTACAGACTTTGATTTTATATTACAGCTTTTTCAAGTTTGCCAGTGCTATTATTTTAGAATTTGCCAAGTACAGTTCTGCAGTAAAACATTATAACCACGTAAATTACTCCCTTTTACATGTAAGTATAGATCATCCTCATTTTTTTGAACAAGATCTGTAAAAACAATCAGTGATTCATGCAGCAGTTCATTGCTATAGTGCCTTTTAATTAACATTTAATTTTCCAAACATAATGTCCTATGAAGTCACTGTTTTCAGCTCCTAATGTCTGCTAAAACACTAAGTCTCTCTCAAAGTGCAAGAATAATAATTTGAATGTAAAATGTTAAAACACAGCCTTTGTCTTCCCTTTCTTCAGTGCAACCCTTTTGAAGAGTTACAATTGCCTCAACAGTTGGAGCCACAGACCGAACCTGGCACAGAGAGAAACCCGCTTGCTTCATGGCTCCAGTAAAAAACTGTTTCCATTTGACTGAGCTGCATTCCAAAATCTTCATTTTGTTCATAGCCAGATCACTTTGGACAGCTCCAAACATAATGAGCTGATATCCTCTGGGTGCTGTGTGTTTTTTGGGGACAGGGAGCGGGGTGAGCCCATACAGGGCTCTATAGGACACCCAGAGATGTGGAGCAGTGACTCACTGCAAGCACAAAACTCACAAGAGCCGTAGGCAGAGCTCCAAAGAACCACCCTCACTGCATCAATCAGGGGCTCTGCAAAACCGTTATTCAGAGAATGAAGTCAGAATATAAAAGTTTGTAGCTCATAAATCCACTGGAAAAACAAATGATGGGTCTAAGCTGAGGCAGTGGCTGCAGAAGAGAAAGGGCAATTCTACACAGACTGGTCAAGACCACCACACCCTGACCACACTAAAAGTGTGCAGTGGGCACCACAGGGTGAAATAAACCCTGTTGGATTCACCAAGCAAGGACGATGTCAACAGGGAAGGCAGCAAGAGGGAACTGAGTTAGATTAATTAAAAATAAGGTGAATGAGCCCAGCTCAGCTGCACTGAGCCACACAAACCTCTCTGGGAGTAAGCAGAGGTGTGAACCCCTGCGGGGTCTGTGCACGCACAGACACAGAGCTAAAAGCACCCCTGCACCCCAGACTGAGGGCTCCTGAGTCAGCTTCCCACCAGAGACCTCTCCAAGCTCAGCTTTCCTGGATGACCCAGATCTCAGAGCGCCTTACGTAATTACAGACTCACAACACAGAAGTTCATTATTAGCTGAAAATTCAGATCTTGTGGCTTATAGATTGAGCTGCTGTAAACTGAAACAGGGCCCCGTGTAAGTGAGATCCCTTGGAGGGGTGGTTGTGGCAGCAGCTGTGCTAAGCTTGTCAGCAGGTGACACTGGATCTCTAATTCTTATGCTGCTTAGAATATGGTTGCTGTCACCTTAACATGACTTCGTGCTGGGAGCCAGGGGAGACAAGAGAAACAACCATTTGCATTGGTGCTGTGCATAGTAAGTTCTTTGACAGCCCACTGTTTGTCCTGCGTAAGCTTTATCTGGCACTGGAGCAGTACAGAGACATTTTGTACACATCGCTATCCACTGAAACAGCAAACCAGGACAAAACAGAAATCGTAGATATGGCAGATATTCTCTAACAGCAGCATCTTCTTGAAGCAGGCATTGGGTAGATGAAAAATAGAATTATATTTGCTTAAAATTAACAGAATTAAACTAAACAGCAGTTCCCTGAAGTGGAATTGGCAAGGACCCTCATTTCATTAATCCATTTGAGGAAAAAAGCAGCAGATTATTAAAATGGCCACTAATGGTCCCAGGTTCTGCCTAATGTTTTTCTTAAGCCTCTCCATGGATTTCCCAAGGTGCCCTGGACCAAACAAATCATCTCCTGCGTGGGCAATGCACTCTCTGGGTGCCCCTTGGAGGGCTGGCTTCACTCCCACCACACTCACACAGTCATTAACTAATTCATTAACACAGAATTGCAGTGCTTTCACTTGGAGTCCTGCAGGGAGATGACCACATCCTCATATTTACATGTACACCAGAGCAATTGCAGGATCAAGACTGAATAAAATTAAGCCCATTAAGCTGCAAAGTACAAGCCAAGTGTTAAAAAAAGATTAGTCCAACCAAAGATTTTATTATCTTTGCACTTCCTTTAAGCACAAACCAAAAAGAGTAGGTGAGTGTGCTAATTCCAAACTGCAGAACAGGTTACTTGAGAGGTGGCATGAGGAAGAACAGAACAAATGTTATTACCTACAAAGAGTTTTTCTCATTCTAGATATGAAATGTCACCGAAAGAACAGCCTGTGTAATGTTCATTAACCTGAGATGGACTGAAATTATATTCTGTGTGTCAGAGAAAGCCAAAATGACCACCTAAATCAAAGGAAAACTCAGTCCAGTGTGGACTTTCTTCATGTTCATTTTGAAGGTCACAGAAAGCTGTGCTGCCTTTTGGAAACTATAGATTTAAGCTCTCTTTGTTTGTTAAGGACTAAAACATTTCAGTCAAAATCTTTCAGTCAGACCTGTGCACAGTTCTGCAGATTTGGATGTACATGTGTGCACCTAAACTGTTGTAGGCAAGATTTTTTTGGGAGAGTCCTGCACTTTGTGCTGGAGCTATTTTCATAGCAACCAGAGGGTACAGCATGTTCCCAAGTGCAATTTTTAGCAAAGCTTTCAAGCCAAACAGAATGTCCTTTGGCTGGCTGGAGTCAAAGCCTAACACAATAATGTGCATTTGTGAGGCAAAATCCTTCTTGAATGAGATAGAACCGGGAGCCGCTCGAGATTATTCACACTGAGTGTAAACAGTGGCAAAGGACAGAACTGCTGCCTTTCTGCTTCCATTTCCACTTCAGCTTCTCCCACACCTTTCCTTTGGGCTTGCACCTTTACTGCCAAATTAAGGAATTGCACAAGAATCTGCTTGCAAAGCAACCCAGGAGTTCCAGGAGGTGTCCACTAAAACCTGAGAGCAGGGACAACAGGCCCAGGGATGGGGGCAAGAGAAATTCACTGGGCCTGATCCAAATCCTTCTAGAAGCCAAAGGAATGACTCAAAGGATGAAAAAAGCTCCAGAATTAGAAAGGGGATTATGCTTGTACAGATAATGCACTTCACATGCACTTAGACTTGATTTAAAATAGTCCTTGCACTGATCCAGCAATGTTTATCCTCCTCAGGGATAAAAAATTATTTGGTTAACAAATAGAATGAGTTTCCCTTTGTGCTTTCACAAAAAACTGAAGAAATGCTGGACATTGACCAAGAAATTTCACCTTAAACAAATGTTTACAGTCAGACACTGATTGTCAATAAAATCAGTTCCAGTAATGGTGCTGCTGTCAGCACCTTGCTCTGGTGGGGTTTGTACCACTTGTAAAAACCTCCCAGAGCTTCAGTCCTTATTCCTGTGTTACCAGCAACAATCATTTCACAGCTGGGCATTTCCTCAATGTGCTGGGAAATATTTCCAAAGGGAAATTAATCCAACTTTGCTGCCACACCATGAATTTTGTCCCTCAGCACAGGCTCAGTGGTGACAATAAGGGAACTCCAAGGCCTCTGAGTGTCAGCCAGGGCACAGGAGAAGTTTGACCTCATGGGTTTGTTAAGGCACCTGGGTTTCTGGTTGCAAGGATCAATTCCATGATTCCAATGTAAGTTTAGCCTGGAGCAGAGCTGATGACTTATTCATGGCTTTGCTCAGGTGTGCTTGGGTTGAAATGTACCTGCTGAAACAGGTATGGGCATCTGGGTGATGCACCATGAGGGAAGCATCAGCTTTCCCACAGTGCATCCCAATCCAGGGGGGCATTTTGCGACAGCGCCTGTCTGCAGCATCTAAAATATACATTATTTTAGAGACTGACAGCACTAAAAACCCACATTTTGTTATTTTGTCATCAAAACAAAAACCTTACGCTGTACTGCATATATCCTGTTTACTCTCTAGAGAAAAAAAAAAGTAATTTTATTGCCCAAAAAATTATAATTGGAGGAAAAAACATGTTTGCTTTGAGATATTCTTCTTGCAAATGACCTGGACATTGCAATGAAGGATTAATGGAGTGAAAGAAAGAGAGGTCTAAGTCTAACTCTATGTGTCATTTAATTGGTTTGTCATCTGCATCTGGAATTAAAAGTAACTGCCTGAAAGCAACAAAATAATTTTATCAGTCAAAAAGATTGTGTGTCAGCACTGCTGTCTTGAAAATAACCTCATTCCACAATGCATAAAAAATATGTATTTATTAGGGAAGTATTCTGAGAAGAAAAGGCAAATTCATATAACCTGCTCCTTTCCCAGTCCATGGTGTTTACTGTTTGACCATCACAGGCTCAGGGATGACAATACTGAGGGAGGCAAAAAAGCTCCTAAAAGCGAGTTCCTTTGGGAAAAAAGATGGATTAATCCAGCCTGACGTCAGCAGCTCTTTAACCCTCAGCAGCCTGATCCTTGGAATGCTCAGGAGGATTCCCAAAGGTTTTGATACCACGACAATTTTTTGCCCTTTTTTCATATACCTTTTATGTACTCTCAGTGCCCTTAGCATGCATACTTGTAATTCTTTAAGTCTGATAACTTAACATAGTCCTAACATTCTATTAAGCCAGAAAACCAAACATCCTAAAGGCCTTGCAGTTAGAGGCCAGAAAGCCCGACACTATCTTGAAAAACCAAGGTCTCCTCTCAAATACATCCTGTAAACTAAGATTAAGCCCATTCAGGAAAAAATACTTCAAGATAAAAAGATACCACAGTATTCATTCAAGCATCTCATTGGGGCATCTTTGTTAGATATGCTAATTTGCAAGGTCTATAAAATTGCATACGTGATCTATCATGTGTACGCATTTCAGCGTGCTCCACCTTGGTTAAGTGTTACACCACAAAAATCCTCATTAAATACCAAGGTAAAAACCCTTTAACCCCTAACCATGCCTAGGTCTTCATTTTAGGACCAAGGAAAAGGCATCAGTTTACTTGCTGTGTGCCAAGTAGGAATCAAATGCAAGGCCCCATTCACTGAGAGCATGGATTGCGGTGGGATCGCGGCGGGATCGCAGCAGGATCATGGCAGGATTTCAGCAGGATCCCGGCAGGATTTCAGCAGGATCCCAGCAGGAATTGCTCACCTGGGTGATGCAGGCGCCGGTGAAGGCCACGATGACAGCCACGATGTTGACGGTGAGCTGGAACTGCAGGAACTTGGAGATGCTGTCGTAGACGTTGCGGCCCCACATGACGGCCTTGACGATGCTGCTGAAGTTGTCATCTGTCAGGATGATGTCCGAGGCCTCCTTGGCCACGTCCGTGCCCGCGATGCCCTGGGGAAAGGGGTTGGGAATGAGACTCCCTGCTGGACAGCACAAATCTCCATAGTCAAAGCCCACAGCTTTTTATATTTCCTGGAATTTTGCTAATTTGGCCTGGTTTTTATGTGAATTAGGCCGCAGAAAGGGAACTGACAGAGAGCAGAGGAGTTCACGTGGTGATGGCTCTGAGTGTTTTATCAGCTTAAAGACTACTGATCATCTGAGCTATTTTTGTCATTGATGATGGTTTTTTATTATCCATGAACAGAACTGGTAACAAAAATGAGAATTATGTGTCTTTATATATAGTCAGAGCACGCATGGAGCACACCTTTCCAATTACTGGTGGATTTTACCACAGCAAAAGAGAACTCCAGTGTTGTGAAGAAAATGTTCATTTTTCTGTATGGGCACAGGATTCTGCATAAAGCCAATGATTAATTAGATAAAATCCTGAAGAAGTATCAAAACAAGCAATGCCAGTGAATCCAAGTGAATTAAAGGATTCTGAGTCAACATAACTCATTCCCACCAATATATTCCTTCACTGACAAGTAATAACTAAGCAATTTCACATTCAATGAATGGAAAAGCCCTTACAGCAAATTCATAATGGCACAAACATCAAGATTATACCATTGCAAAGCCAACATCAGCTTTTTTAAGTGCTGGTCCATCGTTGGTTCCATCCCCAGTCACAGCTACCACCTGCCTCTGTTCCACCTGTGTGCTGTCAATAATACCTGCAAAAAATGTATGTATGGGTGTGTGTTTACAGACATTTATGGGCAATAGTTAGCAAGATAAAATGTCCCTGTAAAAGAGCAGGGTCTGTATAATACAGACTTGATAACACCACACAGTTTTACAGAGATTAAAAAGGCAGATCTTTAAGGAAAATAATGATGAAAGCTGTGGCATCACCACCATCCACTACTAAACATCACCATTAGAATTTACATGGACAGTTCTGATCCTGCACCATCAACACACCAACAAAACCTGCACAGGCTTCAAAGGCAATGAGAGCATCTCATTATGTCCTTCTGGCAGATTCCTGCTATTTAAAGTTTTGTGTCACAGCCCAGCACTGATCAAACATCGATGGAAAGGATTTGCCAAAAACTTAAGTTTATGTTTAGGGCTCTCCTAAACTGGGTCCCAGCTGTAATATCAGCTTTACTAAGAGGCCTTCTTAAACTAGAGATAACAAAAGCCATTGATGAATTTTATTTAGCTGGAGAATTTTAGCAGCCACGTTCAATTCTGCCAAACAATGATTAAGGAGACACAAACTAATTCTTTAAATTCTGGAACCAAGCATTTTAATAAATAGATATAATAAAATAATTTCTACTTTCATTTTGAGATCATTTGGGAGAAATAAAAAACACTTTTCACTTGGTGAATCAAGTTTTTCACAGAACAAGGCTGCAGGGAATTATTTTCTACTCATGAGGATAGGGAAAGTCAGGAAAACAATGAAGAATTTTTCAGAGGCTACAGAAGCAGCCCAGGTTTTTATAGGATGAAGATCATTCACCACTCATGTTTCTATTTCCATGTCAGGGTCCATTTGAGTATGAGTCCAGAACACAGGATTGTTGTGTAGGATACAAGAACACCTTTCCATATTGATAGCTTAGGGGAGGAAAATGACAGAATTCCTTTTGCTAACACATTTTGCACAAAATTGTTACCTTCAAAAACAATTATCCAAACCTACCCAGTGTGAAAAGCTTTCACTCTGCTCTGAAAAAAAAAATCCCTCCCATATCAGATAACCAAGAAGAAATAGGAAATTGCAGATTACAGAGCAATAGCTGCCTCTTGGCAAGGTTCAGGCTTATCAAGCACCAGAAGATTGCAGTGCCCTGTGCAAGCAGTTAGTGCCCTGTATTTTTCAGAGTTATGAAAATGAGGAAAAAAAGCCCTATTCACTTTCCACTGGTAGTATGATCTCAGAAAAATGGCAATTACTCTGATAAGATCTCACAATTAGAGCTTTCAGTTTGTTGGGGTGATTTGCCTTTGGTATTACGAAATAAACAGGAATATCATCTGTCACTACTGTTAAAAGCATTTACTTCGTCTTGTTATTAACACATCCTTTGATGTTAAATTAATAGTTTAAGCTTCCAAAAAAAAAAGTCATTAAAATCTCTGGCTCATTAAGGTATTAACTGCTCCAAAGAGGTCGATAGTATCCGCTCACAACTGGGTTCCAAGTGGGAGCACAACCCAAATCAAGTTGAAGAGGCTCAAACAAATGATCTCCTAATAGAGATAAATGGATATAAATAGCGACTGTGCTGATGACTGTGCCACCAACTGCCCTCCATCAGCCAACTCCTGGGTGCTGCCAAGTCATTCACAAGATTTAGGAGACACTTTTATTCCAAAATCCAAACTATGCAGCCAGGATGAGCGCAGAGCACAGACCTGAATGCAGCCATGAAAAACCAGACATAAAAAGGTCTCAGGTATCATCAGCACATCAGCCCCAGACCTTCCCTGCAGTGCCCACTGGGAGTGCCACAGCAAATATGTGGAATTCTGGGGATGGATGTCAGTGCTACTCATGGAAGAGAGAAGGACTTTGCAAAACTCCCATCTGTACGTCAGACAATTTCTAAAATGGAGCAGCCACGATTATTTGGGATTCAGAGGATTTATCACAGCCCTGCCAACACTCCCTGACTTCTGCCTGCTCTTTTTAATCTGTTCCTCCTCCCTGCTTCCTCACATTGCTGAAAGTTTGCCTCCTTCCAAACACATTAAGGTTTGTTTTTAATATTCTGTTAATGGCTGTGATAAGGTTTCACCTCAAGAATTTTCTTCAGTACTGAGAAATGCGCAGAGATAAAATTCACAGTGTGAGGAGACCAAAGAGAAGAAGGATGCCCAGGAAGGGCTCTCCCTCTGAGCTGTGGGGATTAATCTCTGATGTGATCAGGGAAAAATGTGACTGAGGGCATGAGCTGACAGGCTGCCAGTAAAGAGAACATTCCCTGGCCTTTGCACTCAGTCCAAGTGGCTGAAAAGAAGCCCCAGTAATAATTAATCATGTCTAACGACCAGGAAATTTCTTCCAACTATATAGCTTTACTCCAGTTGAATGCTTATATACATAATTTTAATAAAAACAGGTTTTCACGGGGAATTCTTCTACTCTCAGCAAAGCTTCCTGCCAAAACAGCCTTTGCTCTTTCGTTGGCCTCTTCCCTCATGTTGAGCTGTTTGGCCATGACTTTCTTCTGTCAGAAAGAATTTCAATCAACAGCCCCAGGAGTACACCTCGAGCAGAACATGACAGTGTGCTCCACACAGGGATCCCGCTGATGTGGCAGGAATTTGGTTAGGAAATCTGGGCAGGAATTTGTCCTGTGGCTTGCATAAGACACAAGTTTCTCAGAGCAAACAGCTTGTGTCAGATGAGGGCAAAGATCAGATTTAAAACAACCATGCAGAGCTGTCAAGAAGGGCTCTAAATGCATAAGCCTGCTATAAAAAGTACAAAATACAAGATACAAAACTGAAATATATCCTACATCTCCCACCTTCCTCCCATCTAACACTAAGCAAGCATTAAATCAAATCCACTCAGGATAATAACTCAGGGAATATCAACCAACAATGTCTCTTCTGCAGCCATGGCTCAGCCCAAACCCATCACAGCCAGCCCCAGGTTCTCCCTTTGTCACAGGACAAGTGCTGCTCTATTTAAACAATCCTTCCTCGTCACCCTTAGAGCTGCATCAGTTAGAAACTCCTGGGAGAAAAAAAAAAAATCCTGGTTTAGAGATTTCTTTCTGTCTCTACTGCTTAAAACAGGCAGGAAAATTCATCTCCAGCTGAGGAGTTCAGAGCTGAAGCCCAGTTCAGGGTTAGAGAGGCAGGAAAGCTGATCCTCCCACAGGATCACACAGATTTGTGTTTCTTTGACAAGCTAAACATAGGTACAGCCACGTATTTTCATAAACACATCCTCTTCAGGTTAGTTTTTAATATTTCCAAATTTCTGGAAGCTCCCCGTTAATGTAACAAGAATTTTCAAAGTGTGTCTGAAGGAGAAAGCTCAAATTTATATTCAGTTACATGCTTGGGTACCTGTCTGGATAGAAGTTTAAAGGTTTATATAAAAATGTTCTATATGACATTACAGACAACATTGGGATTTAAGTGAAAATTCCTCTCCAAAGCTCAGGATATCAATTAATACAATTTTCTGTATTTTGATTTTTCTACCCATCTCACAGCTTTCCACGTTAATGAGGTTATGAACATACTACCATGCCATGCCATAACAGTTGAAATATTTGAGTAATTAAGGGTAATTACTAAAAGTCTTTTCTTCTTAAACTTCCCTTCTGTTTGATAACAAATTAGCCCTGCATGAGAAGAGCTGTTCTTAATATCACAAAAAAAAAAAAAAATCCAGTCTAATTTAAATACATGGGAAGGTACCACTTCTTTAATTGGTTAACTGAGTATTTCTCAGATCTTTTCTATTCCTTCTGATGATAGTTCCCATCAGTGTTAAACAGTTGTTTCCCACAGTGTTTTTAAAAGATAAACTGACAATTTTGAATTATTTCAGCAATAGCACTGCAACCTCACATCATTATAAATGATATGTAATTTAACTTGTTATATTTTGAAATAGAGTTTAAAATATAAAATAACACCAACAGTGAGCGTCTTAAAACCCATCCCAAATTATATTTCAGTGGGACTGAGATTTTGGTTTCAGTGAAGCAGTTTGTGATGATAAACCATTCTGATGGGTGTTTTTCCAATCTACCTCTACTTATCACAAACAGATATTTGACTGCAAGTGTCTGCCCAGGCTGAAATGCTGAACCATGCCTTTCTCTGGTCCCTGAGCAGCAGTGAAAACAAAAGTGAAAAATAAAAATGATCCTTTTGCTGGGTGGGATTGTGCTATGTTAAGGGGAAAAAAGATTCCCTCCAGCAGCTGTATGTCATTAAAAATTAAATATAAAAAAAGTTTATTTTCTGATGTGTGTTTTTAGCCTAGAGCAGATAGAATACATCAAAGGGGAGAAAATCCTCTCAATCCCTCAAGTGTCTGAGAAAAACATAACATTTTTACAAGAGGCCCAAAACTAGTGAACATTTAAATAGTTTCTTGTAACTTTTAATGGCCCTTGGAGTATTACCAGCCAAAAAATTCCATCATGATTTCCACAGACTTGTTCTTGAACTTTGTTAAGACACTTAATTGCTCTCTTGACCTTGTCACATCTTTAAAACACTAATTGTGGTACTTGCATGTGGCATTCAGTAGGAGTAAATATCTTTTGGGCTGTCAAAGTGCTTATGCTACAAACCATCAACAATTTGCTGTTCCTTTTTTCTCCAGCTCTCTATTGATTTCAATTTCCCTGGCAAAGGTTTCCTGCTCCTCTTGAGGGAAAATCCTGAATGATTCAGACGAGCACTCCTGAGGGACTTGGTTAATCCACTTAATGAAACACAAATTGTTGTGTTTCTGAAACAAATCAGCTGTTGGGCTGAACAAGGACTGTTCTCTGAGAACAGGATCCTGGAACACAGGGCTTGAGATGCACTGGTGAGGAGACTTCAGCTGTCCTTGTGCAGGTCTAACACTGACCCATGGAGATAAAAATGCTCTCCAAACCTTTCCAATCCTGAACAAACCCCTGCTGGAAAACTATTTTGGAGCACACCTCCCCTAGAAATGTGTATTATTTATTAATTACACATAGGTACTGCCATACTAATAAATTGTGTACATTATAAGATATACATAGGAAAGGGTGGGATGGAGATGATACATTCTGTCTCCAGCTGCCCCATCCAGCACCATGCCAGAGTTCCCCGGAATGATTCATTTCCACCTGGTTTCAAGCCCAAAGGACCCAACTGATCCAATCTTCAAATTCACAATGGAACTCCTGCTCTAGAGTAATTTAGGCATTTTTTAAAATTGCATGATGCTCAAGTGCCTTTGTAATCAGTCATGTATGGAATCATAGAAACAAAACCTAAAGAATTTCCTACCTAAATGTGGATTAATATTGGAGTAGTCAACAGCTACAAACAGGTATGTGATCAGCTGGATCTGAGCCTGAACTTTAGCTGCTCCAAGAATTGCTAAAAGAGGCTCTCCAGAACTTCCAGGGCCTTAGCAAAGTATTCCAGCTCTTTCTTCATCAAGAAACAGCAACCTGCTGACAGGGCTTCTACCTGAGCACAGCCAAAAATGATGTTATTCCTGCTCAGAAATTGCCTGATTTCATCAGCCATGAAGTCTGAGCCTCAAAGTCAACTGAATAAGATATCAAGTTATCAAAAGAAAGAAGAAAACTGCAAATCAAACCACCTTTAATGGGAACATTCCATCTGCAGACGGCGTGGGGAGAGTATGGAGTTTGTATGGTGCACTTCCTATAGGGCAGATTCTAAAAATACAGCAATCTAAAGGAAGCCAATGCAAACCAGACAAGTGGATGATCCTATAGGAAAAATGGAATTGGTTGAAAATCCCCATCTCCACTGGGGAGCTCCCAGTTCCACCACCCAATAATGCTGCTGTGACAGGAAAAGTTTTTTCTTCTTGGAATACTCTTTAGGATAATTCTGGGAGAAGAGATGCACTGGAGTGACTGGATTCACTCTGAATGAGATTGCTCTTGCTTCCCTCATACAGCAGTGCAGGCAAAGACAAAAAAAATTATGTCCCCTCTTGTTTATATCTTGTTTCCCAGCAGTATTTTCTTTCTGCCCACCAAATGCACATTTTCCCTTTCCAGCTTGAGCCTCATTCCAATTAAAAGTCACAAGGCAAATATGAGATTGCCTAATTCCACTTGCCAGGCATCTTACTGCTATTTCTCTTATTCCTGCCAAGGAGTTTCCTATGATTTTCCATGTCAAGGCTGAGGTAGAACACAAACACAAGAGTGCAAGAAAATTTCCTTGTGTGGTGTAGGGATGTGCAGTTAAAGATGACAACTCAGGTGGATTTGTAACAGTGAAATCAAAGCAGATGATGTGCTTCAACACCTTTAGCATCGATTTCCACCCCCCCACAAGCAGTTTGCACCCACCTTTCACCAAAGTGTGTTTGTCCGTGGGGGAAGAGCGAGCAAGCACCCGGAGCTTTGGCCAGATTTTGTCAATCCGCTCCTGCTCGATCTGCAGGGGGGGAACACAAAAAAAGAACCCAAACAGTAAAACCCCTGGCCTGTGATGAGCAGAATTTCTGTTATTGTGTCAGAAAATTCCCCTCATTGCTCAAACCTGCAGCTTTTCTCCAAAAGCACAGAAAAATTACAGCAGCCATCTATGCTGCAAGTGAAGACAAGGCCAGTACTAGCAGGGCTCAACTGCTGGCTAACAGAGGTAAATTTTCCCACAATACCTAACCAGCCTTTCTTATCATTTTTATGGATAATTCCACCCAGAATTGTCATTCTAGATAAAGGATACTGGAGTTTCTCAAAGCTGATCAAACCTGTTGACAAGTTTGGTGTTCTGCTCCACAGGAGAACCCAAATCTTCATTCAGCACCAATAATGGCAAGATCTTCTTGTGTAGCAACAGGAACAAAGCCAAACTTGTTGCATTTACTAACATTCCCAGGATTCCACCCATCCATGCAGGGAGCAAATGACTGTGTTCACTCATTTATCATGGACTTAAGAGCCAGCATAGATTTTTCTTTTTTAGAACTGTGTGTGAGCTCCATCTTTCATGAGGAGTTAAAAATCTTCCAAAGGATACATTTTTTTTATGCAAATCATTGCTGTGAGTACATTAGAGAAAGTGGAATAAATTAAAGAAATGAGAGGAGCTGGTTCTCAGTACAGATTGCATTTTAGGAGCAAAATTGCTGTAGAGTTCCTTCTCCTCCTTGCTGTAAACCTGCTCTAATGGGCTTAGTTTTGATTTCTTGTGGAGTAGTGCAGTGGTTCTAAAAGCTGCAGAATTAGACCAGCACTAAACTGATCCTGGAAGAGAAAAGAGTGGAATTTCACCACTATTTTGAATTACAAATATTTACTGGGGGAAAAAAAGTAGGAATTCTTCCAAGCAGTCTTTACTGTTATGAGGCACACACCAGTGCAGGAGAATATTTTGGTGTTTTCAGCGGGTTTTATTTACCTCTCCCTTCTCATTTCGGATCCTCCTGTTGAACTCCTTCCCTTCAAGGCAGAGGAAGTCCTCTCCGGGGTGGATGATGCCACATTTGATGGCGATGGCACGCGCAGTGTTGATGTTGTCCCCGGTGACCATGCGCACGGTGATCCCGGCCCGCTGGCATTTCCGGATGGCTTCTGGCACCTGCAGGGGATGCCTTAGGGTTTTAGCTTTTGTATTTTTCAATTCCTGTACTGCATTAGTGTATAACTCTAAATTCCATACAGAGTGCTAGCTACTGTCTGCACGTTTTGGTCAGACAGAATTATTAATTACACACAGGTACCGCCATACTAATAAATTGTGTGCATTGTAAGATATACAACAATTCCTCTCTGGGCCTGGAACTCAAGGACACCTCACTGCCTCAGGCCCCAAAAAGTATAACCAAAAGTGAGCTGGGGGAGCAAACTGGGGGTAAATGCCTTCATGACCTGCAGCTGGAATTGGAGCATTAACCCCTGATATGCAAATGGCCCAAACTGATAATTGTGTGGGAAACTCGTGCCCATGGCCCACCTTGGGTGCAGCCTCTGGAGGCTGTGGCTGCCCCAGCTGTGCCTGCTGAGGGCTTTAATAAATCCCCACTTTATTCTCTTAACCTGCCTGGCCCCTGCTCTAGGGGCCCTCCAAGGCAGCACAGAAGCAAGGCAAGGGCAAAGAGAACTCCTGGATCAGAGATAAAACACAAGGCAGGTGTTCCCATCCAGAAAAATTTCAGGCTAAAAAATGCCTGAAGCAGGAAAAGGAATCAGATGTGTTTTATTGTTGCTTGACTGTTGTGGAGTTGGGGTCACTCCACAGGCAAGGCAAATCTTTTATCAAGAAGTAAAAAAAATATCTTTTAGATCAGTTCCTTCAACTTTCTCCTGGCTTGAATAAAAATGAGTGCTCTGCAGCTTTTTTGACCTTTAGGAAGCTGAACATAACTACTCAACATGTGTAAATATGAATGGAGAATACAAACATTCTGTACATAAAATGATTTTACTTCTGATCCAAACCTTCCTTTCAACAAGTTTTTAAAAGCACTGATTTGATTTAGCACTGCTTAATTCATGTTTATCAACAGGTGGAATTCCTAAATACAGGAGTTTAAAATTAGTATTTTATGCATTTCAAAATCATTAAAATGAAGCCTGATTTTACTAATGCCTTTTCATGCATGAGATAAACTTCTGCTGCACAGGAAATGTACCAGGGAGAGAGATATATTCAGGGTAAAACAGGGACTGTGAGATTAATGTAGGGGCTCCATTCTGACTTGGCATCATACGCATCTTTTTTTTTAAAAAAAATAAATTCAGGAATTAAAAGAAAATATTGATTTCTAATAATTAAATAAAGCTGTTTTAATACAGTACTTCAGTAAATGAAGGCTATAGAAAGGGTCCAGGTCTATAGCTTAGTTTCAGATGGGGAAAAAAAATTCTGTTCCCTTAAACTACATCCTAATTAATTATAATTTCTAAGTAAATATCACTAACCAATTAATTCAGTCTCATCACATTTTTGCATTATTTTGCATTATTGTTATGAAAGCATCATTTCTTCAGGAGAAAAACAGCAATATTATTTAAAGTGGGAGAATAAGGAATGTGTTTAACATGTCCAGAACAGCCTGGATGTCATTCTTCAGCACAGAATCACTTCTGTAAATTTCATTTTTACCTACAAGAGTCTAGAGCACCCCAGGATTCATCACGAAGGCTGAAGCTCTTCACAGAGCTACAGGGAAGTGAGCTGCTCTGCTCAGAAAATGGCAATGCACAATTATTAAAAAATATTTTAAAAACCCACAACTATTTAGGAAAAGGTATCAAAATGGATATTACTGTCTGTATTCAGGGCACCTTGCTGATCAACACCTCCAGCACAGATATAAATGTGTTGTGCAGCTCAATGCCAGTTTGAGTGGATTCATCTCATCCATTAGTGCAGAAAATGCTGAGAAAAGGAGACACCATCTCCAACATTACACTGCTAATTTTATGCATTTCTAGATATTTTCATTTCCTCTGTAGCCACAAGCAGGGGACACCACTGACGGCATTTATGACAGCCCTTGCTCTGAGCCAGTGTGGCAAACCTTGGGCTTTAAGGGATTTCCTGGGGTCAGGAAGGCACTGAAAACCCTAAACCCCTCCACAACACCACAGATAATGGTTCTCCCAACCTGGGAACAGTTTCACATCATGTTTGTGAATTTTTATTAAAGGCAGTTTGTGGAGTTCCTGTTTTCCAAAATGCCTCCCTAGCCCAACGCCCCAGTGAGGACCAGAGCAGCACTTTTCCCAGGATTCCCAGGAAAATCCCTCCACCCTGAGTGTGTCCACAGGACGTGCTGTTTGCAGGACTCTGTCAACACAGATCACAAAATCAAGGGCAGAATTCAGAGACAGAGCTTTATCTTCCCATTTCCTCACATTTAACTGGCAATATTTGCCCCACAAATTGTACACCCTGGAAAAATTATTTCCACCTGAAGCCTTTTAGTGATGTGAACTAGGTTTCTATAGGGGAATGTATGATCAGGTTCAATCTGATCCTTAAGCAAATGACCCCTGATCTCCCCAGTTTCCACATTCATAATCCTGCCTAAATCCCATCTGCCAATTGGAAATGCTTTTGGTACCCACTTGCAGCTGTGGTGACCCTTGTGCACAGGACAGGACAGATTTAGATGGAAATCTGGAAGACCAGCCCAATGGATGGACCGTGAAGGAGAAAAATAAATTACAGTGCAAGCAGCAAAAGAAATGTTATTCCATGAAGGGTCAGTCCCATTGAACGAGGTCAGGGGAGGACAGCCCCAGTTGCAAACATGTCTCAAACTCACATCTAACTACAGAAATCATTCTGTTTTCTCTCCTGTCATTTTCTGGACAGCTGGTGGGTGGTATCTGATTTAATAGTGTGTACAGTAATTACAGTTAAAATATTGTTCATATTTTTTTTATTGCTGTAAGGGAGAAAGAGTGTTGGCAGACTGAGTGGGCAGAGGAAGCAGATATTTTCCATCAGTTTTGCAGAGCTTAAGTACACATTTCACAATTTTGGGGTTTATTTTCCTTCTGCAAAGCAAAATTTCCAATGCAAGCACGCATGCACAAAGAATCCAATACAGGAATATCTTTCCCAATCAGGTGACAAATAAATAGGAGATATTTGGAAGGGATTTACGTTCATCTCCCAGAAATAACAGACTGGAGGCGTTTTCTGGCAGATCAGTGTGAGCCAGTTCAGGCTCATTAAAATCAAGCCAGAAAGAGTGTCAGGATCAACAGAGAATCTCTGCAGGAGAAGGGCATCACTCTGTTTGTTCTCTTCCTGTGTATTTATCAAAGAAAAATAAAAAAACACGCCCACAAAATATAAATACCAAGCAAGTAGTTCAGTTCTTGCTAAATCCAGCAGCTGCTGATGACTAAGCTGGTGTCTGAATTAACCTGGGAATATGGAGAAGCCATGGGTGTCCGTGGTGGGCATCCCAGAGAAAACTCAACAGTTGCTGGACATCAGTGTTAAATAACTCGTTCCAATTGGGTTTTTTAGTGTATGGGGAAGATGTGAGTGCCAGAAAGCTCCCTCAGTATCCCAAGAATATCCCTGGAAGCAGGAGGAAGGAAGGACTCCTCCAAAACAGCTGGTGTTCCCATGTGGAATCACTCCTGGATGCACAGGAGCCATGTCCCACAGGATCCACAGGACAGCCCAACACCACCTCAGGGAAAAGGAGAATCCTGATTCTTCCCCAGAAAACACAGGAATGTAACTGAAGGGAAGGTAAAGGCTGCCAGGACTGGGACATTTTTTATTGGAATTAACTAAATTATCACCTCCATCCAAATAAATCCCGACACCCGTGAATATTGAGAATATTAATAAAACAGCACTTTTAGTGAGAATTCTAATTTTTGTGTTCTCTTTTTTTCCCCCTACAGAAAGCATTTTGAAAATGCATAAGCTCCGGTGGGGAGTCAATTTAATGAGCAGATTTCATCTTGGCAAAATATTCCCTAGAACTGCTCAACAACTTGCTATTTACATCAGCAATGGGGTTTGCACACATGCACATTACGATATTCCAACCAAGTCAGATATTCCAAGCTTAGAGAGTTTTCTGAACTTTATGTTTTTCTCCTGGCTCAGGGTTTATTGGTTCATTTACTTCCCCTAAGGTACTGCTTCTTATAATGTGCACAATAGCAATAATTTAAATATTGGTTTAAATATTTTCATGATGATATTGCCACTTCAAAACAGTTAAAAAGGACAAGGTGGAAAAAAACAAAAACCCAAGTCCCAAGTCGCAAATGTACAAAATTTGCTAAAATTCTGAAATTGCAAATATTTTATTGTGTGTCTTGCACTAAAATAGAAATGTTCCTGCATGTTCTGGTGTTAACCTACAAGAAATTCAATACAATATTCAAGTGTTTATTTAGAAATAAGATGTTTTCCTGCCTTCATCTCTTTGATCCTTTACATAGAAGTCAGATCTGCCCTCTATTTTTAGCAGAATTATTCACTTTTACCTCAAGCTCCCAAAAAATTATTCCCTGCAAGATAAGAGCAACTCTCTTACAAAACACCCTCCTAACAATCACATGAAAGGAGAGTTTGCAGCTATTTTCCATAATAACTGCAAATCCCACTGCTCCCCAGTCCCTCAGTCTGCCACAGCACATGGAACCTGACTTAAAGCTGTTTTCTAATGTGCATCATGATTTAATTTAGGAGGGGGAGAGGGCTGATTCACAGCTCCAGTGGCCACTGACAAAATATTTCTGAAAATATCCATATTTTTTGCAAAATATTTTCTGCAAAATATCCATATATGTGAGCTGGAGCATTAAAGGAGCACCGCAGACAGAACTTCTAAAGGACATTTTCCAACATTTTGAAAGCCTTGCAATGTCAGGCATGGGGACAGATGGATTAGCAGCAGGAGACCATCTGATGACAGATAAAGTGGATGCTGTTTACCTGCTGTTTCTGGAGATAAGGAGTTTATCATCCAGTTGTCACCTAGACAAGATTTACTTTTTATTTTAACCTTCATATTGAGGGGGAAAAAACCCAATAAAATCCATTCTGAGGCAAGGCACAGTTGTGCAGTTGGTGCCTGGGGTTGTGCCATGTTAGTTCCAAAGTTACTGTCACCATTTCCAAACCCTAACATGGAATTAATAATTCTCCATTAATTATCAAGGACCAAATAGAAAGATTAGAATTCTCTAACTTGGCCCTTTGTATTTCTGTAGAAATATAATTTACAAGTGCAGAAGCAGAGATGTGCCTCCCATGTGCACACCTACTACTGATTTACTCGGGTGAGTTGAGCTGAAATTTTATATATATTTGTACAAGTATGTAAATGTGATATCCATGACAAGTGCAGCCTTTCCTTGCTCAAATACAACATTAAAAACAAGTTTTCCTGAGTAGTCACCAGGTACAATCTTAAATAAAGTGACAACTGTTACAATAAATGCCAAAAACTCCAGTTTCTCTGGAAACTGTCATTATAATCATGGCAATTTTAATCACTGCACTTGTCTTCCCTTCTTTCAGAGTTGTACATCACTGCACTGCTTAAAGGAAAATTCTTTAACATGTGGGAGCATTACAAAACCTCTGCTGATCATCTCAGTCCTGCAGTGCAAAAAGCCCTATATTCCTTTATTTAAATATAGTTGAATTTTATCACCTTAATTATTTGGCTTTTTATCAAGTAAAACCCATTTCTAAAGCTGATTTTCAGCTTCTTTGAAAGACCTAATTCCAAAAAGAGATAAAACCTGTAAGAAGCCTGCCATTCAGGTTATGTCCAGTTTTATACAAGATAAAAATTGGACGTACCTCTGGCCTTACTGGGTCTTCAATGCCAACGACACAGATGCAAGTCAGGTCAGATAAGATGTCGTTCTCGTTGTCCCAGTCAGGCTCGGGGCTGCTGGGGAAGTCTCTGAAGGCCACACAGATGGTTCTCAGCCCATCACAGGCCATGGGCTCAATCACCTTCTTCACCATCTCGTCCCTGTCGCGGGGCCTGAAGATCCGCGGTTCCCCAGCTGCGTTGAGGATCCTGGAACACCTGGTTTGGGCAAGGAAAAGAGAATAAAAACTGAGTGTGAAGCCTTAAACCATTAGCTTTTGTATTTTCCATCTATCTGTACTCCTGCAGTTCTTTAGTGTGTAACTCCAAACTCCCCACCCAGTGGCAGCTGCAGCTTTCCCATTTGGGGCAGACACAACAATTCCTCTCCAGGCCTGGCCATCAAGGACACCTCACTGCCTCAGGCCCCAGAGATGCAAACACAAGGGACTTGGGGGGAGCAAACCTGGGGTCAATGACTTCATTACCTGGAGCTGGAATTGGCAGATTCACCCCAATATGCAAATGGACCAAACTTATCAAAGTATAAAAACCCCTGACCTGTGGTCCAGTTTGGGTGTAGGCCCTGGGGGGCTTTGTCTGCTCAAAATGTACCTGAAGGCCCTTCCATAAATAGAACTGCTTTTTATTCCCCTAATTCTGTCTGGCCTCTGTTTTTAGGTAGCCCCAAAAAGGCATCAAGTGTGCATCTGCATGACTGCCAAGGTATTTCCTGTATAAGCTCATTTCAGTCAATGCTTTCCTTTCCTGATGGCAGGTTTTAAGTTTCTGCTGTAAATTTCTAGAAGATTCACTACTGAAATATCAGAGAGAATTTGTACCTTATTGCACAGACACCAAGAGCCCTTCATGCATTATTTTCTCAATAATCAATGAGCTGACAGCTTACGGTGAAATTGAAAAGTGCTTATTTTCCAAATGGGTTGAACATAAAGAATCCATTTGTAAATTGCCAAAAGCAGACCCAATTCTTTGCTAAGAAAAACAAGCCAATTTCCCAGAAGCACTTAAAAATTAAAAAACAATAATAGCAATTCATGCTGCTAAGGTGTGTCACATTTCTGGTGCAAGCAGCAAACTCCAAACACCAGAATTCCCACGTATTAGTGTCGGGCTGCTTTGAATTTTGGAAAAAACGAGGCTGGGGATGCAGTGCACTCACTTCTTGAGAACAATCTCGGAGGCTCCTTTGCTGTACATGCGGAAGCTGCCGTCCGGCATTTTAATGACCGTGCTCATGGACTTCCTCACGGAGTTGAAGGTGTAAACTTTGTAGAGCTTCTCCTCAGGGATGAGGCTCCGGACGGGCTCGTAGTCCTGCTTCAGATCCAGGACAAACCCCAAGAGGCCACACTCCGTCTTGTTGCCCACCTGGCGAGGCAGCCCGCCCTCTTTTTCTGGTGGCTGGGGAGAGGAGAAAAAAAATTGGAGATTAATTTCTCTAATTACTCTGACTTCACAATTCATAAGTTTAATATCTGATCTGTGCAGCCACGAGTCTTCCAGTTTTTAAAAGCAAGGTAAAAATTCCATGTAGCTCAACAGACCTGAAGCATCTCCTCACAAGGAGAAATGTTTCTCTAGACAATATTTGCCACATTTGGTCTTTTGCATTTCTTTTTTCTTAAATTAGCCATTGGCAGCTTGTGATGGTTGGGCAATCCATTAAAAAGGAAGTAACTTTCCTTAGGCTGAAAACCAAGCAATTCTCACTTGTCAGGAACAGAGGATTTCCTTTTCTCTCTTGCTTAGAATTCCATTTGTTTGCTGATTTTCACAGCTTTAAAAGTGAGTTAAAGAAAACTCTATCTTCTTTTTTTTTTTCCTGCTAGGCATTTTTTATATAAAAATAAATCTCCATCCAACCATAACAACAAATCTCAGTGAAAAAATCTATAAAATAATACTCCTGTATCTAAATGTACCCATTTCTAGAATTATTTTAGTCTGCTGCTTCAGACAAATAAATTCTGTGTATGTTAGAGAAAATGGAGTAGGCTGAACACTCTGCAACTTCTACCAATTTTCAGTCCTTCTGAAGGAGAGAAGGAAGGACAAGGAAGACTTTAAATTCCCTTTCAAAACAGAAATAAACACTAAATTAACAAACCTTCTTGGGAGTGTTGTACACCCCAAACAAAATATTCCTCTGCCAGGGCCCCAGACTTCAAGTGGCCAATGTGTGAAGTATAAACTATTGATAACTTACATTTTCTTATGTCAGTAGAATTAAAAAGTGTTCCTTAAGCCAGGGCTAAACTCCCCTTATGGGAATAAAAACAGGAAATCATCTCACAGCTCTAATTTGCACTGAAAACAGATTTTGATTTGGCTCAAGCCAAGACTCTAAGTCATCATTTTCAATGTGAGTTAAACATTTACCTCACATTTTGCAGAATTAGGACTGCAGGACTGTATTCAGAATCCGTGTTTAATTTCACTTTATAATCCAGTTTACTTCAGAAATGAGATTCCTAATAGATAGAACTTCCTACATTGTCCCTCACTGGGATGAGAGCACACAAAGGGAGTGATTAAAGCTGCAAATCATCCATCCTACCGGATTTGAATTCTTGCAACAAGTATGGCCACAAAACGGGAAAAGGGGCCTTTTAAATGAGCATTAGTAATCAATTATCCCAGAAAACCACCAATTGCAGCTGGTTTAAAAAATGAAGGTCAGATAGATAACAGACTGGTCTAGAACTGAAGTAAACAAATAAACATTAAGTTTTCCAAATAAATCATCTCCCTACCAGCAGGAAGATTGATACCTGATGATTGATACCTTTCAGAGAGAAGCAGCTATGAAGAACAACACAGAATAACCCAAAAATCTCTGTCTGAAAGAGATTTATCCTTCCAAAAAGGATTGTAACATCTTTCTTTTATGTGAACCATCATTTTTACTGACTAATATGGGTCACTCTGGT
>VXBC01007850.1:32796-63447 GCA_013399945.1 Ploceus nigricollis | reverse complement strand
CATTAAAAAGGAAGTAACTTTCCTTAGGCTGAAAACCAAGCAATTCTCACTTGTCAGGAACAGAGGATTTCCTTTTCTCTCTTGCTTAGAATTCCATTTGTTTGCTGATTTTCACAGCTTTAAAAGTGAGTTAAAGAAAGCTCTATCTTCTTGGTTTTTTTTTTCCTGCCAGGCATTTTTTATATAAAAATAAATCTCCATCCAACCATAACAACAAATCTCAGTGAAAAAATCTATAAAATAATACTCCTGTATCTAAATGTACCCATTTCTAGAATTATTTTAGTCTGCTGCTTCAGACAAATAAATTCTGTGTATGTTAGAGAAAATGGAGTAGGCTGAACACTGTGCAACTTCTACCAATTTTCAGTCCTTCTGAAGGAGAGAAGGAAGGACAAGGAAGACTTTAAATTCCCTTTCAAAACAGAAATAAACACTAAATTAACAAACCTTCTTGGGAGTGTTGTACACCCCAAACAAAATATTCCTCTGCCAGGGCCCCAGACTTCAAGTGGCCAATGTGTGAAGTATAAACTATTGATAACTTACATTTTCTTATGTCAGTAGAATTAAAAAGTGTTCCTTAAGCCAGGGCTAAACTCCCCTTATGGGAATAAAAACAGGAGATCATCTCACAGCTCTAATTTGCACTGAAAACAGATTTTGATTTGGCTCAAGCCAAGACTCTAAGTCATCATTTTCAATGTGAGTTAAACATTTACCTCACATTTTGCAGAATTAGGACTGCAGGACTGTATTCAGAATCCGTGTTTAATTTCACTTTATAATCCAGTTTACTTCAGAAATGAGATTCCTAATAGATAGAACTTCCTACATTGTCCCTCACTGGGATGAGAGCACACAAAGGGAGTGATTAAAGCTGCAAATCATCCATCCTACCGGATTTGAATTCTTGCAACAAGTATGGCCACAAAACGGGAAAAGGGGCCTTTTAAATGAGCATTAGTAATCAATTATCCCAGAAAACCACCAATTGCAGCTGGTTTAAAAAATGAAGGTCAGATAGATAACAGACTGGTCTAGAACTGAAGTAAACAAATAAACATTAAGTTTTCCAAATAAATCATCTCCCTACCAGCAGGAAGATTGATACCTGATGATTGATACCTTTCAGAGAGAAGCAGCTATGAAGAACAACACAGAATAACCCAAAAATCTCTGTCTGAAAGAGATTTATCCTTCCAAAAGGATTGTAACATCTTTCTTTTATGTGAACCATCATTTTTACTGACTAATATGGGTCACTCTGGTATTGCTGTGACATTTTAACATCACTCCAGGGTCACTGTAAAACACTGACATTCAGCAAAAATGCCAGTGAGATACATTAATTTTATTACCTGCTACAACAACTTGTCCTGCTGTAACCTCATTATACTGTGATGTAACTTCCCTCTGAATTCTCAAATTCACTTAAGAATCCCTAATTCAAAATGGAAGTGCTCGTAGTGAGGTGTATCTGGAATTCAGTGGACGTGAAAATCTCAGGAGTCAAAAAATACCTTTTAAAATCCAGTTTTGTTTACTTAAATAAGCTTTGTTTTCCTGGCATTGCAGGCACAAGGTTCCTGAAATCTGCCAGGAACTTCAGGTTTCTCAAAGCAACAGAGGAACCAACATCAGTGCCTGGGTAGTGATGGTTGCCAGGAAAGATGGATTCCTCTGGGCATATTAAATCCAACTGCTCTCATTTTAGATCTAAATCCTCATTTATGCTTCTCTTTGCCACTGAACTGAATGAAAATTGTCATTGAATTAAATGTGAATGTGGTCAGGCCACTGGAACACTCCCGGAACCCAAAGAAAGACAAAGTTTTCCATCAAAGTCAGACAATTCTAGACAATAATCAATTTATAGATATGATTTCATCATGCCTTGATGCCAATGGAAATCAAGAAAATAAAAACCTGCCCACATTTCTCAATACAAAAAACTAACCATCAGAGTCCTTCCAAAATCACCTTTATTTCAACAAAAAGCAGATCACACTCCCCTGCTCTTACCACGGCCTAAAAATAGATTTCTTTCAGGGAACATCTTTTGAATGCAAATACGTAAGCGAGGGGGAAAAAAATACCCGTGAAAAGAAAAGGAACAGACACTTCAGAAAGGCTTCAAAATCTAACAAGTGGCCACCTCCCCGCAGAGCAGCTGCTGTCTCCATATTCTTTGTGCATTACATTAGGGGCAAGCATATGGTGCTGAGAGCTGGCACGGAGCACTTCCTTCCCTGCACTGTTCCAGCTCAAAATCTATATGCCAGGAGCAGCCTCCTTGCAGATTGTTCTTGACAATCCCTTGCAGAAGCTGCTGCCTCTGAAACTTCCTGCTGGGCTGGAGCTAAATTTATTTCTCTCTGAATTCTGAGGTTCATGGCACCTGGAAAACAAGGACAGCCCAATGGGGTTACTCTGGAAGGATTCGCTGGGAGCAGCTTCAGTGACCCCTCAGAGGATGGAACTGCTGCCTTAGGATTTCAGCTTGTGTATTTTCCATCTATCTGTGCTCCTGCAGTTCTTTAGTGTGTAACTCCAAACTCCACACCCAGTGGCAGCTGCAGCTTTCCCATTTGGGGCAGACACAACAATTCCTCTCCAGGCCTGGCCATCAAGGACACCTCACTGCCTCAGGCCCCAGAGATGCAAACAAAAGGGACTTGGGGGGAGCAAACCTGGGGTCAATGACTTCATTACCTGGAGCTGGAATTGGCAGATTCACCCCAATATGCAAATGGACCAAACTTATCAAAGTATAAAAACCCTGACCCGTGGTCCAGTTTGGGTGTAGGCCCTGGGGGGCTTTGTCTGCCCAAAATGTACCTGAAGGCCCTTCGAGAAATAGAGCTGCTTTTTATTCCTTTAGTTTTGTCTGGCCTCTGTTTTTAAATAGTCCCAAAAAGGCATCATAACCCTTGGAAGAGGGAAGAGGGAAAGGCTTTGAGCTGAGATTTACCACAGGGAGCTCCAGCAAGGACCTTCTGCTCCACACAGGTCACCTGCAATCTGTTCCATCACCTGCTTGGAAGGGACTGAGCCAGGATCTTCTCCCAGTCATGACCCTTGCAAATTTTTCAAACATCTCTCCTGAGCCTTTGGATTATTCACCCACAGCATTCCAATTGCAAGCAGCCACTCCCATGTAGAAGAACCCCCAGACAGATGTTTAAAAAGCCATGGTTACACCCAGCACATCGAAATAGGTTTCTAGGTCAAACTACAGCTGCGTTACCAAGGCTTAAAAATACCAATCCAAAGCCAGCATTGACCTGATCCTGAGTTTGGATTACAAAGGGAATTTTCAGAATTGCTTCACTGGGAAATAATTGACTAATAAAAGGTTTTAAGAAGAAAGATAACATTCTGGGCATAATTTAAAGAGGTGCTCCAACTTATAAAATTAGATTAGGAAATAATTCCCATTTTTGTCCTCTTTACTAAACCTCCCTTTTCTCACTGCCCCTTCTCTGCAAGAAGACCCAAGAAGTCCTTCTACATTAAAATGTCACGATTTTCCATATTATCTGAAGCCTTAATTTGTTGTAGGTAACTCTCCTGTGTTCTACATATTGAACTACTCCTTTAGAATAACAGTGACATTAAATATTCTAATTTATTAACGTGAAAAACGAGCTTTGCTAGAATACTATATCACTATTGAGTGTTCTATTTCAACCCAGCATCTCAATAGGAAAACAGAGGAAAACAAAAACTTTTTAAAATTAAATTGCAAAAGATTTCCACTTCATACTCTAATTACTCAAACAAAAGTAAAAGGTCCATTTTGTAATGGACCAGGATGCACAGGAATTTTTCTCTGTATAATTAAATATGTTATATGTAAAATTTATAATAACCAAGAAGGATGGATGCTGTTCAAACCATGTGATATTTTTATATTTTAATTCCTAATACTGCAAAAAGAACTGCTAAAGAACTGTGGTCCTATCAGAGATATTCCCTTGCTACATTATTTTAATAATATTTTAATGTAAGACATCTAAAGCAAGATTAAAACATCCTAATTTATAACTAAATGTTTCAGCTTTTTGCAGATACAGCTTCCTTCAACTGACTTCAAGCTAAAACAACAGAGATTTTGCCTGTTTATCTTAGAGAAAAGCTGCAAAATGAAAGGGGTGAGTGTTTTTTAGCCAAGGATTACAAACTGAAAACTTTTCTCGACTAAATAAAGTTTCCCATTACAAAATGGGAAACAGTTCCAGAAGCTCTGTTGGCAAGAGGATGGCAGTGAAATACCAGCCCTCAGCTGGTTTAGAATTTGTGGTTAGAATTTCTCTGGGATTCTGAAGCCAGAGCAATGGTTTAACCCCAGCTGGAAACAAAAAAAGGAGCCTCTTTGCTCACTACCCCTTCCCCCTGAGATGGTATGGGGAGGAAAACCAGAAATACATCAACCTCTGGACTGAGATAAGAACAGATTCCCTACAAACACCTGGCAGCAGCTGTGCACCCTTAAAATGCCGTGAATCAATTTCCACAGGGTCTCTATGTAGGAATAAAAATCAGCCTTTCTATCTGTGTAGACTGGGATCCTTGCAACCTCGAGGGCAGACCTGGAATGATATCATTGGTGACAATTTGTCCTCACAGAGTTTGGAAGTTTCTGTGAGGTTTCCATGCTAATGGTGAACAAGTTGCTTGTTTTACACAGAACAGGATGGTTTGTGGTAGCACACAGCTGCTTCCCAGCTCAGAACCAGCACTGCAAGGTACAGGGCTGCTGAAATTCAGTTAAAATAAAGCCAAAGTCAGCTTGAATTGGGGTCAGCAGAAGGGATTGGAGAACAACAGTTATGGACTTGGGGCTGGTTGTGTAACCTCCCTGGCACCAGGAGATCCAGACTGCAGGACTTTCACACTGTCCCGAGCTCCCTCACTGCATTTAAAGCCCAACATTTCAAACTTTGAAGCTTTGGTGGTTTTTTCCTACTCTTTTGCACAGTGCTGAGTAGCTTCACATCAGGGTTCCCATTCAGTTATATTTACCTGTTCATCAGAAAGTAAATTGATCTCCTTTTAAACTTGAAAAGATTAAAAATATTTTTACACTGAGCTGATACAGATCTCTCCCTTCACTTCATTTCAATTCCCAAGAACTAGAGGTCCACGACCCTTAAGGAGAGTGAGCTTCTGAATCCCTGACTTTGACCAGTTTGCACCATTTTTTGGGTCCAGTGGTTGCACATTCATAATTTCAAAGCCCTATGGCTCATACATTTGGAAATTAGTTCGAAACCAAACAAAAAATGCTTGGAAACCCTTTAGCAGATGCTTTACATGCCCTGGTACCTGAGATTGGATATATTTTCCAAATATTATTGGATTTGTTACATGTGGTACGTAATGGTGTTACACAGTGCTTGCACAGAAGAGAGAAAAATATTAAATGTTTTTAGAAGTGTTAATACAGCTTCTCTAAAATAAAATCATTATAGGCTTAAACAGGAACTTTGATTGTGAAGAGCTTCTAACAAAGAAGAGAGAAAAAAAAGAAAACATTCACCTCTAACAGTGCCATGAATTTTCAGAGAGAAAGAATCAAACAGAAGGTGATGGGAGAAGGAAAAGTGGTTTTTGCTAATTCCCACTGTGTTGCCAGTTCTCTCCCTTTTCCCTTTATATATTTCCTGCATGATTTAGACACTTAAACATCTCTGTAGCAGACAGGAGGACACAGAGCTGTTGTAAGATCAGAAAGTTTGAACTCAAAATTGGATCAAGAGAAAAAATTGGGTTTTACTGATTGTATCAGTAATCCAGCACATCAGCAGCATTCCCAGGCATCAAACAGGACTGAACCAAAGGAGAATGCAGAGAGGTAAACTATAAATAATCACATAATTAAATAAATAGCTAAAATTTCACCAGAACTGCCCTTTATTGGTGTGTCCCCCATATTTCTAGTGTGAAAACACAAAAAGAGGGATATAGAAACTAATTCCTTCTGCTTCCCATCACCCACAAAACCCAAGATCCACAGCAGTTCCATCTCTTGGGAAAAATGGCACCAAACAAATCACCTCAAGTTCTCTCTATTTACTTTAGACACCAGCAGCCACCACCAAGTGCCTCTCAAAACCAAGGCAATTTATTCCAAACCCTGGCTGGCAGGTAAGAAATTGCCAGCTCATTCCACATCTAGTCAACCTAAAATGAAAGCACAATGAAACACCCACAAGGGATATAAAATCTGAAGACTGGAATCAAAAATGTAAACAAGATTATTTCATAATGACAAAGTTTTACATTAAGAGGTTGCTCTAGTGTGAGGGTTTTAGTTTAGTATTTGATGGTTTTGGGTAGAATGTATTAGTACTGAATGGTTATAATTGATTTGTAGTTTAATATGTTGAGGTAAAGTAGTTGATATTATAGGTATTAATATAGATATAGGTATAGTTATATATAGGTATAATTATAATATTTATATTACAGGCATGTTGGATATTGGTGTAGATGGTATTATAATTTTTTATGTGTTTTGGTTGAGTGATTGGAATTTAGTAGTACTTATGGGTGTTTTTATGGGAATTGGAGGAGTTATATTGTGCTTGTAAAGTGAATTTATGATTACTGTTATATCTGTGAAGGGGAGATAGTGATTATTTGGTTTTTTGTGGTGTAAATACATTATAGTATGGGGGAGAGATGTATTGTTTTAGTGGGGAATAAAAATAGAAGTGAGATTTTGATGGGAACTATGGTGGTATGCATCAACTGTGAAAGTTGCATTGCAGCAGGACCACGTGGGGAAAAAATACAGGTGAAATTATTAATTATTATAAATAATAGCAACATTGTGTGGCAAAAGCTAATAAGCTGAAAAACATTGATAAGGGATTGTAACCAGGAAATAGGTTGGTTCTGATGGAATAGGGTTGAGTTTTACATCTCTTGTGTCTCACCCTTCATCGAGACTGATAATTAATAAAATCTTTTAAAACGCCTCTCAGTTGCCTCGTCTCTGTAAAAGCTGGGAAAAGCAACACTAGTGGCTGGTGAGACTCCTGAATTACCCCATGGTGAACACCCCTCATGGTTATTAAACCTATTTAAATATCAGGTCTGCCCAAAATTCCTAGGAAAAGGGTAGCAGGGATTTTTGTATCGTTCCTGTCTCAGTTTAAGAACAGATTCATGTGTGATGGAATTATCCAGGTACAACTGGCACCATCAGCTCTCCCACGACAGCTGGAGGATATTCAAAGGCTTCCTGCCTCAGATTAGCTGGGATGCAGAGTAATTATTTCATTTTTGGGAGGATAATTATTGAATGGTTTATCTGAAAACTACCTGAAAATGATCAAAAGTAATGCTGTGGCACCACATCCTTCTCCTGCTGCTGCTCGAGGTGGGGACAAGTTTGGTCAGCTATAAACTGATACAAAAATGGTGCATTTCAGCATCTTGCCTGCAACTCCAGCAAGGCAATCCTCCCCTGAGAGGGGGCCAGCTGGAATTATGCAACGGATCAGGGTGACATTTCCCAGCAGCAAAGCTGAGGGAGCACTGCTGATGTGGCTCAGTGAATATGGACTCGTGCTCCTTTCAGCTCACAGAACAGGGACAGGGAAAAAAGGGATACAGCCCATGAATTCCCCCACGAGTTGCTCTGGAAGGGGAAATCAGGCATGAAGAACAGACTGAGAGGCTGGTGTGACAGTCCACACTGCCCCTCTCTTTGAATCTCACCTATTTTTACATTCACAAAGAGTTTTTAACAAAAACCTCTCAATTTTAATAGCAAATAATTTAATTGTCCTTTTAATTTGAAGGATATATCTGCCTTTGATTCACTTAAAAAAAAAGGCAAAAAAATACTTCCACAAACATGAAAATTGTTGATTCTTCTCACTGGTTTAAGGTGGATATATCAGGTTTGTACACAATTTTTGAAAAATTAGAGAGCTGCTTAGGGCTGTGTCCAGTGGGATTATGAATATCTGCAGAGAAGGAGACTCCACAACTTCTCTAAGCAGTCTGTGCCAATGTTTGACCACCCTCACCACTAATTTAAATGAAAATTGCTATTTCTTTCAGCTTCACAATGAGATAAAAAGAGGGAAAGCAGAAGTAGTTAACAAAGCTAAATTTAACCACATTTATTCAATGCAATTAATTTAATTTGGACCAGAGCAAGGTTTTCTGATTTCAAACTATAAAGAAAACAACTGATAACTTTTAAAAATTAAGAATATCTATTCATAAGGTCCTGCACATGTAATTTAACAATACCTATTCTAAGGAACCAAACACTGACAGAGATGTTACATTTATACATCACAGTTCAGCAGTGACTCCATAACTTAAAGATATGAATTATTCCTCTCCATCTCCTAACTCTTTCTGGTTCTCTCATTTGAACTTTTTCATTTTGTAATAAATAGTCTATATTTCAAGACAAAAATAATTAAAACAGAAGGCTGGAAGTCTTTTAATTTAAAAAACAAAACTAATTATGAAAAATCTCTCAATTCCAAATGACAATAATTCGTGGCTGGATTTAACCAGGGGTACATTAATGCACCACACCACAGTGCAAAGAATGAACTCTGCCTTGTTATGGCACTACTGATCAATTCTTAGTTATGATTAGGATCATCCAGCTTTGCTGTTTCCAGATGAGAGTAAAATGAATTTTACTGGCATAGATTTTTCTCCACATTTCCCTCAGAGGAGTCTTGGCATATTTATTGCACTATAAGATATTATTCATCTCTATTTAGGGACCTTCCTATTGTTATTGATCAAAGCCATTCCTACACTCCCTTAAAATGTGCCATTTCATGACAATTTAGCTCTAAATTTGGAATATTCCCTATTCCCTTTGCAGACATGGCCACTAAAATCCTGCACTCTTGTCCTTTTGTACAGCCCCAGGGAACTGGCAACGGTTGGATTTATTCTGGCACCATCCCAGCTTTAATTGCAACAAGAACTGTTGACAAGTAACCTATATAATCAAAGTAATTAGACACAGCAATTGTTATAAACTTACTTTAATCAACAAGTAATTTAGTTTAAATATAGTCTAAGTACAAGGATTCTGTTTGAGTTGGCTATAAAGAAAGCCTCAGCATTTCTCCCGTTACCAATATCAGCAGAACCCAGACCACAGGGACAAAGGGACAACTTCTAAACCAAACTGGCAAAAATTAGGAGCAGATTAAGAGATTTCATAAATTTCTAATGAATTCTTCAATACCTTTGGCAAACACTCCCCAAATTGTCATGAGCAACAACCAAGCTGAACATTTTTCATTTCAAAAGAGAAATTGCACTTAACAGCAGGGCTGTAATTAATGGCACCCAAGAGCTGCTACCTTGGGTTAGATCTGTTAAACCCAGGCTTTACTGCCTGTTGGTCCTAGACTGGCTCTGTGAGAGCAAACAGGACAGAAACTGCCTGGGGTGGAGCCCATCAGGTAGGAAAACTCCAGTTCCAAGGCAATGTCCCTAGTTCAAAAAGCCTATTTCCAAATTAGACCCAACACTGGGATTTACATGGGGTTGGCCAACATTAAAAGCCTTAAAGCAACTGCCTTCGGGCTGAAACCTCACCTTTTAGGTTTAGGGAAGCAGAGGTACATTTTCTTCAGTCTAAGCAGCATCTGTGCATTTGGAAAATGTCCTTGGAGCCACTCTACTGCACACTTCAGTCATTTATCAACAGATTTTTCCCTCACATCTCAATCCTTTATCCCACCAAGCCAATAGTAATATTCAATGATTCTGACCATGTGATTCTCAAAACTCATCACCTTTTATTAACTACTTAACTCTTTTAACTCTTTTAATCAAAATTAATCACATTTTTTAAAAACACGTCCACTGGTAGCCTGAGTTGCCTCTCGTGCCTGTTTTTGCCTGGCCATCGTGCAGGAATTTAAACCACAAACTGTGAAACCCATCACCTATTCCATGGTATCTACATATACCCACTCTCATTTCTATTTCTATTGCCTCCTCTTTGTTTCTTTTAGCTAATTAGAAGTGGAAAAACCAATCAACCAAACATCCCCTTGCACAAAAATCCACCAACCCAGTGCCACCATCTGAAAAATATGAGCTGTGATAATAATCATAATGTAGAAGAATTTAATCACACATTAAATAACAGAAAATGCCTGACCTTTACAGATGTGCATCAAAAACCTGAATTTCCATAAAAGAAAGAGAATTTACAGGTGGCTGATCTGTCCATCCAGTTTTCACATGCAGAAAACTTATCAATACTCTGGGGATTGTCTGTTTTTCTATTAAATAGAGCCAGATAGGAAAACTAAATTTCTAGAAAGACCAAACCAAAGCAAAGATTTATCTGAATACTTGCTGCCTTTCTGGTGGCACCAGAGCTACAAACAATTTGTACAGTCGAAGGAGCTAAATTTAGTGAGTGCAAAGCAAATCTAGCCACATGAAAAAGGAAGTTTTTTCACTTGATTGAAGCTGCTGATTATGGCCCATCATAATTACAGAACTTCTCTGTTAATAGTACTCAATTCCAGAGTAAGGAGAAGGGTTCTTCAAGCAGCCATCTCCAAAGGAGTCTAAAACCACCAAGAGCAGATATTTCTCTGCTGATACAAAATGTGCTCCTTTTTACCAGCACGTATCAGCTGCAACTATTTTTAAATTGGTTTTGGCCTGTTCCATTTGGGGTTTGGGAGGCAAATGGATCAGCTCAAGTGGATATAATCTGTCAGAGCCATGCTTAGCTAATATATTTTCTCAGAGGGATTTTTTTGCATGATTGGTGGGATAATGTTTGGGATGCATTCTAAATTCAGTCCTCTGGCCAGGCCCTCTCCTTGTCAGGACACCAGGAATGATGCCTTGGCTGGGCAGAGCAGCAGACGGAGGCTGCAGCCAATTTGTGCCTGATTATTCATTCAGGAGGAAACGGGACAGCAGTGATGGAGAGCTGGAACATCCTGTCCTTCTTTAGAGAAAAATTCTCCCAGAAAAATCTTGTTTCTCACCTCTTCCAAATGCACAGCCCCTATCATACCAGCACTGAGCCCTGCCAGCCTTTGGAGTGAGGGGAAATATGGAAGGAGATGGAATAAATGGAAATATGGAAAAATAACAGTGGCATAAAAAAATCTGCAGTGGAGCTGTTTAACATGCTCAAGGCTTTCCTTTGGTGCTATGGCCAATGAGCCACATCTTCTGCCCAACTCTCATCCAGAATTTCCCAAGGATAAGGTGTCCCGATGTCCCCACAAGGACTCATCAGGAGCCAGGCACACTCTACTGCTCTGTGTGTTTGCACCTGCACAGGTGAGGCAGGCTCACAGATTTATTCCATTTATCTCATTCCGTTTCTTCCCTTTATTAAGGCAGGCTCACAGATTTATTCCATCTACCTCATTCCATTTATTTAAGGCAGGCTCACAGTGCTTATTCCCTTTCTCATAATTTTTTATAATTTCTAGAAGTTCTTTTCCATACAAAGTGTCTGCACAGCAGCTCTGTAATTTTTTCAGGGACTAGATGGCTTTGACTAAGTTAAAATAATCCTTATAAAATTTGAAAACTTCCTGTTTCCTCTGCAAGGCTCCAGCTGGGAAAAGGATTTTGTGGGACACATCTCCTGCCTATCCCTGTCAGTGACACGCCCCTGAGAATCTGGATCCATCACAGCCACGTGCCTTTGGGAAGCCAGAGCCCCTCATGGATCCCTGGTAACAACTATCCAGGTTTCCACCCATCCTAGAGGTTTTGCTGTCCCAGAACTCCCTCTAAAAGCAGAAAGGCCCAGGATTTTTGGACACCTTCCCACACCCACAAACAAGCCAGAAATAAAACTGATTGTATCCCAAAGGAGCCAAGAGCTTCACACACAAGAAAAGAAAACTGGAAGCTTGACAGAAAAATGGGCTCTACCTGCAGGAGAAAGCAGGAACTGGAAACTGAAGCACAGATTTTACTTATCATATATTTAATACCAATTTTCTAAGTTATCTGTGACTCAAAAAGAATATAATATTTTGCTCACATGAAAAGCAAATGAATAGATCTTGTGAAGTGCAAGGTCAGTCACAAGGAATAGCAATGAAAGTCAATTTAAAGACTTGTTCAAGTCTGCAAATAACTCCTGCCATTTATTGCTCTGAAATCAACACATTTCCTGTCAGACTTTATTCCTGATCCATTGCACTTCAGATCTTGTACCATTTGCAGTTTCTTGGTGATTGTTGATTGTTTTTTTCCCCACAGGAATAAACCACATTGGAGCTCTGAGAGTAAAAAAAAACATACTAAAACTGCATTGTTTATAAACTATATATTTACACAATGTAAATCTGAAAGGAAATTAATTTCCTATTTCATTACGAGGTGATTCACCCACCACATTGATTTCTAATTAGCCTGTTTGTGTACCTTATAAAAGCACCACCATTTTCTGTGAAATTGCTATTAAATCATCACACTGGAAGGTATTATCTTCCTGTTCCTATGACTGAGAGCACAAAGAAAACTCCCATTAATACAAAATGTGCCTCAAGTAATTGGTTTACACCAACTCATGTGAAAACAAAAGCTCCCATCAGGAAAACATGCTCCCTGAGAATATTCCCTGAAAAGTGCTAACACCACATCCTCCCGGCACATCAACCAGCTCCGAGGTGTGATGGCTTCACCTCAGCAGGGTGGCAGAGGCAGGAAAAGGAGCCCAACACACTTCAATCAGTCATTGTGCCAACATATTTAAAAAAAAAAAGAAGAAAAAAGACTCCTAAAATGCTCAGAGAAGAAGCAATATTTATAAACCCTGATGAAAACACCGTGGAGCACCTTGCAGGAAACACTGATTTTTAAAGCCTGCACCTTTAGAAGAGCTGGAGTTATCCCCACAGGTGAATCTTCTCATGCTAGGACAAGATTTTTGCAGAATAAGAACACGAACATAAGATAAATTACATAAAGAAAAATTCTATGCAAGGCAATAGGAAAAACATTTTTTGCATCATAGCAAGTTCAAAATCTAATTTACTCATTTTCATACCAGCAAGAAGGAAAAAAAAACCCAAATGTATAAAATGATATTATAATAACAAAGAGCTTCCAAGTGATTTTAGACTGACTAAAAGCTTGCAGTGAATATTGATTCCAACAGGAATTCATGGAATCTGCAATTACCAAACTGAAGGCAAAGAAGGCCAGGATGAAGGAGGTGTTTATTACCATGGGCTCTGTCACTTGAGGAAATGTGACAAAACAAAGATGGCAAAATGCAATGAAAATGAAGAAACAGAATTTCAACTTTTAGCTGGGATGGGAATAACTCGTCAAGCAGGATTCTTTATTTATCCATCTCCTTTTCCTCTGGCCATTTGTTGCTGGGGCAGCACAGCCACCCCTGTCCTTGGCAGGAAATAAGGAATAAGGGAGGGAGCTGCTGGTGCCCGGTGCATGCACAATTCCAGCTCTGGCCCAGCACATTTATCCCACACTCTCTCCCTCCAACACCTGTGTCCCTCTGCAGGGAATCCCCCCTTTCCTCTGGCACCCAGGGCACCAAATCCCACAGCCCTGGGGAGATGGCAGAGGGAGAAGATGGCCCTGTTCCCATCCCTGCTCCCAAATCCCCCTCTTCTGTTCCCAAATCCCCTCTTCTGCCCCAAATGCCCCTCTTCTGCCCCAAATCCACCTCTTCCTTGGCAGCTGACTCCATTCCACCCCTCACAACTCACCAAAAAAAAGAGATTTCATTAAAACCCAGCTTTTTTGGCAAGACAAACCCTCCTGCCCCTGGCAGGAAGAGCAGGGTGGGACAAGGGCCTGTCCCAGGCTTTACCCACCCCAGCCTTGCCTAAACACAGTGATTTCAATTATGAAGTCAGCTGCTAATTTAGGGAGAAAAGCTGGTTTTGTACCGCTCATTCTACACAACTCCAATGGCAAGTGATGTGTGAAGATCATTACTTTCTGCTAATTACCACCCCTAGAAGCACAGACAATTAACTACATCATCTATTATCCCCAATAATTATTATTTACACAGTAAATAAGATGGACA
Organism: Ploceus nigricollis; assembly: GCA_013399945.1. Classification (NCBI taxonomy): domain Eukaryota; kingdom Metazoa; phylum Chordata; class Aves; order Passeriformes; family Ploceidae; genus Ploceus; species Ploceus nigricollis. The sequence continues at coordinate 49,379 of VXBC01007850.1, read as the reverse complement.
CTATAGGTTGGGGTTTTTTCCCTGCCTAATTTATCCTGAGAAAATGCTTACCAAAGGCTTTATAAAAAGTTTTAAATGTGTTGGGGGGGATTTTTTGGGTGATGATTGTCTTGCTTATATTTAGAAAGATTCTCTGGCCTGCATTGTCTGTTCCCATCCATAATTTACAGCTGCTTAGACAGTTGTGTAACACTGGGAACAAAATACAAAAAATTAGATTAAGATATAAATTCACCTAAAATAGGAATTGTTTCACCTAGGAAATAAAACCTCTTACAAAATATACAGATTTTTGATAATCAGTTCAATCAATTTTCAATCAAACCAACCAAATTTTTCATTTTAAGTGGCTCAAATGCACCATTTAGCTGGAGATACAGACAATATTTTAACCCTGTCACCTGAGATCTTCAAAAAGAAGATTTTCACAAATTTCCAGTACCAAACTAATGTGCTGAAAGCAGCCAATAAATTACTTGCAGCACTATCCAGAAGTTGTTTGATTCCTGGGATGCCTTTCCTGATCTAAAGCCACCCTGAAAATCACACAAGGTATCAGAGGCAGGAAAAGAAGCCCAACACATTCAAATCATTCATTGTCCCAACATATTTTCTTTAAAAAATAAAATTAAATAAAATTAAAACAAAAAGCTCAGCCAACAAGAAACAATATTTATAAATCCAGATGAAAACACTGTGGAGTATCTTGCAGGAAACAGTGATTTTTAAGGCCTTCACTTTTGGGAAGAGCTGGAGGTTATCCCCATAAGTGAATCTGATTTTCTGCTAAGCAGATTTTCCTCACTGTTTCTCCTGGCATGCCATATTTAGTAATTTATTGTACCCCTAAGGCTGCAGGATCCAAACTGTAAAACCTGGAGCAGTTCCATGAGTTGCCCCAAATTCCCTTGGTGTTTTTCAGACAGGGAATGAAATGAAGATCCTTGAATTTCTCCACCAGTTCCTCCCAGTACATTTTCTGAGCCATATTCTGATGGCTTTAATTACACAAGGAGAGGATTTTAGGACTCTAAATGTATTCCACAGTGCAGGAAGGTGATTCCAGCCTGTTGCTCCTCCCTCATCCAAAAACAGTGGCACCAACGAGCTGGTCCAGTGCCATTACAAGGGCTAAGATGAAAAAATTAGTATTTCTTACTGTTTACTGATTTCCTGTATTATTATATGAGGATAAAAGCTCTGGCAGACCTATCCTTCCATAAAATACCTGTCAAATAGCACTTCTCCTCATCACCAGCCTTAAAACACCAATTATGAAATCGTGACAGAGTGTCTGAAGGGAGAATTTACTTTTGAGCATTGCCTGAGGAAAGCAAGCAGAGATAAACAAACATTCTGAAGGATGGTCACTGCTGAATTGTCACCAAAATTCCCTCAAGCCCTTCTGTACCAACACTAGCACTGCAAAGCTCCCTGTGGACAGAGCTTGGATTTGCGAAGCACACATGGTGCAGAAAAACAGGGAAAAGCACACTGTAAATAGAGGAGCTCCTGCAAACTCTTCTGCTGCCAATTCAGAATTTCCTTTCCTTTCCTTTCCTTTCCTTTCCTTTCCTTTCCTTTCCTTTCCTTTCCTTTCCTTTCCTTTCCTTTCCTTTCCTTTCCTTTCCTTCCCTTCCCTTCCCTTCCCTTCCCTTGCCTTCCCTCTCCTCTTCCTTCACTTTTTCCTTCCATCTCCTTTTTCCTCCCCTTTTTCCACCCCTTTTTCCTTCCTTTTCCATACCAGTTTTCTCTTTTCCCCCTCAATTTACCCTCCCCACAACTCTGTTTTTGGGGCTCTCGCTCCTTTTCCCATCATCTCCTCTGCTCCCACAGCTCTGGCCCAGGCAGGTCAGCCTGGACTGGCCACTTGACCACCTGATAAATACCTGACTGACCTTTTCCAAACACTTCCAATCAACAGCTGGAGCTGCCACTTGTGCCTTGATGTCAGGGGCAGAACGAAAAAAAACAGCATTTAGGCCACGCCAGTGCCTCTGTTGTCATTTAAATGATCATAAATGAAAGCTTTCCTCAATCTATCCTTATTAATTTTTTTTTTACCACTTCTGTGCCCATTTCTGTCCTCATATTTTGTATCTGGAGGGGCTATTTTAAGTATTTATTTTGACTCATTTTTAGCAGCAATGGGGGAACTGAGCTGCATGAAATAAAAGATGGGTTGAACCTTTATGTGCTGCAAAAATAAATGGGAAAATCATCTGTACTTTAACACCAGAAACAAAGGGCTTGAGAATAGGTTTTAAGCAAACCATACCTGAGAGTAAAAATATCTTTGCAATTCCATATGCCAAAATAACTCAACAAGGCTGTTTGGAGGTCAAAAGTTGTTTTCTTATGGTTCTCCTTGGGATAAAAAAGGGAATTCTAGTGACATATAATAGCAGTTTCATTTAGCAGAGAGTCCTTGGCAGAGAGCTCTGCTGCTGTAGCCTCAGGAACAGAAATTCCCTGATTTTCTGTTGATAGGTGTGGCCTAATCTGATCTGTTGGGGCTTGAGCTTTTTTAAAAATGAAATTTANTTTTATATATATATATATGTAATTATTGAGATAATATTTTATCTGATTAAACAAATTTTTAAAAGTCAAGATTAATTCAAGTTTGATGAATAAAATTCAGTCTTTGAATAAAACAATAAATAAATCTCAAAGAAAGAAGCATATTTTGCACTTTGCACACCTTCTCAAAGGCTACACCTGACAGGAACATTGTGTCTCCCAACAATCAGAGAGCTGTTCTTGCTTGGGATGCAAATATATTCTCCCAAATAAAAAGAACTTTCACCTGGCTACCACATCCATCTTCCCAATACCAGCAATAGATTTGCATCAATCCTTGCAAAGCAGCAAGATTGTGCTAAAACCTTATTTTTCCTCCTTTCACCATTTCAATTTTGTAGAATGTCATTGCTTCTTATGCCTTTTATGTATTATGGGTGTCTAATATGTTATTATCTACCTGCTCTGCCTTTCAGCTGCAATAAAATTGTCTATACTCTTTGTGTTTTATTTCATTTTCTCCTTTAGGTTTTATCCAACAACGACCTTTTTGTCCCAAAAGCTTTCCCAGCTCACATTCATAACTTGATGAATATTTACTAACATATAGACCAGCATATTTTTATATTATTTCCTCTGGGAAAAGGGAGTGAATATTTTGCACTTTCTTGTGACACCTCTTCCTNATGGGGGAACTGAGCTGCATGAAATAAAAGATGGGTTGAACCTTTATGTGCTGCAAAAATAAATGGGAAAATCATCTGTACTTTAACACCAGAAACAAAGGGCTTGAGAATAGGTTTTAAGCAAACCATACCTGAGAGTAAAAATATCTTTGCAATTCCATATGCCAAAATAACTCAACAAGGCTGTTTGGAGGTCAAAAGTTGTTTTCTTATGGTTCTCCTTGGGATAAAAAAGGGAATTCTAGTGACATATAATAGCAGTTTCATTTAGCAGAGAGTCCTTGGCAGAGAGCTCTGCTGCTGTAGCCTCAGGAACAGAAATTCCCTGATTTTCTGTTGATAGGTGTGGCCTAATCTGATCTGTTGGGGCTTGAGCTTTTTTAAAAATGAAATTTAAAAAACCTTTCCTAAACACTCAAGGTCTCCATCTTCCTTTTCATTTCCAAAGCAAAACTTCAAATAAATACAGAGAGACACATTAAAATACAGATATATGTATAAAAATAAAGGTAGCTAGATAAAGGAAAGGTCTATTCTCTGTCAGATGAGATTATGAAGCCACAAGCAACCACTGTTTAAAAAGTGACACTTCAATTCTCCTTCCCATCACTAATAACTTTACAGATTAATGTGGAGAAATGTATGGAAAAATCCGCAAACATACCTGCAACACCTCGAGTTTCAAAATTATTTGGTAGGAAACTTCCAAATATCCATATTCCCACAAAAAGTTTAAAGTTAGGTTTTTTTAAGACCCTACTATCTTGAAATTTTTGGAATTATGAATAGTAAAAGGAAATGCCAGGAATTTTCTGTTGGCTAAATTATATATATATATATATGTAATTATTGAGATAATATTTTATCTGATTAAACAAATTTTTAAAAGTCAAGATTAATTCAAGTATTTGATGAATAAAATTCAGTCTTTGAATAAAACAATAAATAAATCTCAAAGAAAGAAGCATATTTTGCACTTTGCACACCTTCTCAAAGGCTACACCTGACAGGAACATTGTGTCTCCCAACAATCAGAGAGCTGTTCTTGCTTGGGATGCAAATATATTCTCCCAAATAAAAAGAACTTTCACCTGGCTACCACATCCATCTTCCCAATACCAGCAATAGATTTGCATCAATCCTTGCAAAGCAGCAAGATTGTGCTAAAACCTTATTTTTCCTCCTTTCACCATTTCAATTTTGTAGAATGTCATTGCTTCTTATGCCTTTTATGTATTATGGGTGTCTAATATGTTATTATCTACCTGCTCTGCCTTTCAGCTGCAATAAAATTGTCTATACTCTTTGTGTTTTATTTCATTTTCTCCTTTAGGTTTTATCCAACAACGACCTTTTTGTCCCAAAAGCTTTCCCAGCTCACATTCATAACTTGATGAATATTTACTAACATATAGACCAGCATATTTTTATATTATTTCCTCTGGGAAAAGGGAGTGAATGTTTTGCACTTTCTTGTGACATCTCTTCCTTTGGTTCAAGGTTTGCCACCACATCCTGCCCCACTCTGTGCAAATGCATCAAATCACAGCCAGAACAGCACTAAAAACTCCTCCTGGAATTCCAGATATTCACCCAGCACAGGCAAAAGGAGCCTTTTATCCCTCAGCACCCACCAAGCACCAAATGAAAAGTCGGTGTTAGATCCTCACAGTAACAGCTCCAGCTGGGACTTTTCCACTGGTGCTGAAAATCCCTCAGCTAAACCCTAACTGTGGTGTCTTCTTAATCAGGCACATCACACCCAGCCAGGAAATTAAAAGAAAAAATTCCTTTCTAATTAAAACTGGAGTTATGAAAGTGAGAGCTGCACAGGAAAGTTGAAATCAGTGGTTTTGGTGTTTGGAGTCTCTATTTCATCACTGCTCCTTGGCATCCAAGATCAATGTGCTCCTGCTCCAAGTGCAACCAAAGGATTCCCAAAATGCAGATTTTGCTCTCAGAGTCTTTGCAGTCCCCATCACAGCTCACAGGCAGAAATGCATGGAGCCTGATTTTATTTCCATGTGGAAACAGGAATATTGAACACAGGAATATTGTTTGCTGGAGAACAGCTTCACACAAACAGCAGAAAAGTTGTTCTGAAGCTAAAGGGATGTAAAATCAGCTCACCCAGCAACTTAATCTTGGAAAGCAGTAAAAAGAGCTATATTTAATGATGCTATTGTTCAGTTGGAATAATTTATGTTTAATTTCTCAGGGAAATTCAAATCTTTTATGCCAAGCACTGATATTATTCCCTTTTTATATTTTTATCAATGGTTCAGTTGCCCCTTAATCAAAAGACAATGCAAGAGGGAATATTTCTCATTCAGCAGAGCATCTTGACTAATTTTATGGTCCCATATGTGATCCCTCTGAACAGAAGTTCAAACAAAGAGCAATTTACAGCACACACGTAGCTGGAGAGCTAAAAATAGAATATGCAAAACTCAGTCTTGGCGACAGAACCCTTCCAATGCCCTTTGGGTTTCAGCTGATATTCACAATTTGATTAAACATGCTCCAAGAGCGAGTGCACGAGCGTGCATTCTGTATTAGCAGGAAGGAAAATAATTCTGTCTATTTATCCTGGAAACAACTCCCTGAGGTGTTTTTTACTGTATTTATTTGGGATGCAAAATGGGCTATGGAACAGTGTCTTGTATCTTAAAGGTCAGCTTCAGCTTGTTATAAACTGTGAATAAAATGAAATCCCCTGAGATTGGAGCTGTGGTTCTCATGGAGTCCATATTGCAAAGCTTTAGCTCATAAGATCTAAAAGATCTCCATTAATTTTAAACAGATAAGTTCAAGCAGACACTGATCTGCATCCAGAGGATTTCACCCCTTTATCAGTTTAGAATCAGTCTCTGTGCAAAGCTAAAAAAGCACTGAAATGCTGAAATATTGACTCTTTGATAGGCACATGGAACTAATTCCAACAAGGAGCAATGAAGCCAAGTCAGAGGGAAAAAAATTATATTGAGACCATTTTAGAACTAGTATTCAGTTTGAAACAGAAATGTTTCAGTAAACCACAAGAAAAAGATTATTGAATTTAATATTGCAGATGTGGAAGGTCTGATGATTTCCCATTTACTCTGGGATTCAGAGGGGTGAACTGGTTGGGAAGCTGAGCAGAAACATTTTGGTACTGGCTTTGATCTCAGAATGAACAGCAAAATATAAAACTCTGTATAAGCCTCTGCCAGTCACACCTGACTGAAAAACCAACCCCCTGCCTGCTCTGCTGCTCCCTGGGAATGAGGAAAATTCTGCTGACACTGACAATGTTCTCCCAAAGCCTTCCCAAAGTCAAACCCCGTGCCTTGGCCTGATCCTGGCTGTTCAGGGTGTTTTATTCTCTTTCTTCAGGAGGAAGTACCTGCGCTGACAGACTGTAACAAAATTTAAATAACCAAGGTGTATTTTGCTCTCCCCAGCAATCAAATATTACATTGATTTGTGAGAGCAGGAATTACCCAGGAACAGCAAACTCTTCTTGCTGCTTTAGAAGTGCACAAATGAAATTTAAGGAGCTGCTGCCATAAAATATCCACTCCGAGTTATCACACGGGATTTGTTTTCTCTGACTGCATTTTAAAAGACCACTTTTAAAACAAACATCAAGTACATGCCTGACTTTATTCTGCAGCTCAGCACAGACCTATAAAAAGGACAATACATGTATTCACAAACTAGAAAGAAAAAAATCTATTGGTTCAGCAATGCTAACATTCAGCTTGACCTTTCAAAGAACAAGTCTATTGGAATTGCAAAAATTTTCAGTCTCTTAATTAGCTCTGTACAAAAGAATCCAATGCCACAAGCAAACAGGATATTTCCATTCTGGCCTCCTGTACAGAGTGAATGAAATACTTCAGGATGTAACTCACCTGAAACCAGAATGAATAAAGGTCATTAACCTCACTGATTTAACCAATCCAGTTTGTGCTCTTTGAACATTAATTGAAATTTCTTAGACACACAAAAATCATTTTGCACATATGAAGACTCAGTGAAAACCAGATGTGTTACCAACACATTTGCATTCCCAAATTTATCTGCACCAAAACTGGGCCACCCCAATCTAATCACAGCAGGAGTTTCTTAAATGTCTCATGGTCCTGCACTCTTAAATAAATCCCTGTCCTTGAAGAAAACAACGAAATACACAGTTTACAGAGCACCTGTTCTCATTTTGAGGACCTCAACAGTACTTAATGCTTTATAATCAACAACAAGACATTAAAGAATTAAGACTTCACAAAAAAAAAATTACACCTCCTTCTGCTGATGCCTCAGGTTTTGGCTTTTATATTTTTCAGGTTCTGTGCTGCTTTAGTGTGTGGGTCTGGGCTCCATATTATGGGATGGTGAGCTCTGTGCACAGAGCAGGGAGACAAAACAATTCCTTCTCCAGCTGGGGACCAAGGACAAATGACCCAAATCTCAGGCCCAAGAGCACAAACAACGTGGGCTGGAGAGAGGAAAACAAGCAGGATGGGACTGCATGGGCTAAAGCTGGAACTGGACAATGAACTCAAATGTGCAAATGGAGCAGAACTGATCACAGTGAGAGCCCCCGTGAGCGGCCGTGCATTTTGGGACCATTTTGGTTCATCTTGGGTGCAGCCCTGGCTGGGCTCTGGTGCTGCCCAAGGTGGATCCATTGAGGCCTCCTAATAAATCCCTGCTTTATTCTTTGACTCCGTCTAGTCTCTGTTCTAGGGCAGCCTTCCCAAGGCATCACTGCTAGGCCTCACTTAATTGCCCAAAAAAAAGGCCCCTACTCACCAGGATTTTTGTAGTGTAAGCACTGTTGATAGCAATTGCATTGACCAGCAGCTCCATGGTTTTGGCAGGGATGGAGTCGGGGTCGGGGATCTCCTTGTAGTGGACGTCGCCCACGTAGGCCTGCACCACGGTCATGCGGTTGGTGGTCAGCGTGCCCGTCTTGTCCGAGCAGATGGCCGTGGCGTTGCCCATGGTCTCGCAGGCGTCCAGGTGCCGCACCAGGTTGTTGTCCCTCATCATTTTCTGAGGGAAAACCCAGCAAAAACCAAGTAAGAAACCCTTCAATGCTGGCTTTGACAGGTTTTTAGTCATAAAAAGCAAAGCAGCCCACAGTTAGTCCTGCCGGTGAGAATGTGACGTTCCCTAAAGCAGAGCTTTGGTGGGGGCCAATAACCCCAAATCCCAGTTACAGACAACCAAGCTGTGCCTATCCCTGAGATAATTTTGCCTTTGATAAACTTTTAAAAGAGGTGCAACATTTTCCTGAAGTAGGTTTGCATTTTAAGGAATAGCTGGAACAGGTTGTTATCCCTCATCATTTTCTGAGGGGAAAACCCACCAAAAGCCAAGTAAGGAACCTTTTGATGCTGGCTTTTGAGGGTTTTAGTCATAAAAAGGAAAGCAGCCCACGGTTAGTCCTGCTGGTGAGANCCTTCAATGCTGGCTTTGACAGGTTTTTAGTCATAAAAAGCAAAGCAGCCCACAGTTAGTCCTGCCGGTGAGAATGTGACGTTCCCTAAAGCAGAGCTTTGGTGGGGGCCAATAACCCCAAATCCCAGTTACAGACAACCAAGCTGTGCCTATCCCTGAGATAATTTTGCCTTTGATAAACTTTTAAAAGAGGTGCAACATTTTCCTGAAGTAGGTTTGCATTTTAAGGAATAGCTGGAACAGGTTGTTATCCCTCATCATTTTCTGAGGGGAAAACCCACCAAAAGCGAAGTAAGGAACCTTTTGATGCTGGCTTTTGAGGGTTTTAGTCATAAAAAGGAAAGCAGCCCACGGTTAGTCCTGCTGGTGAGAACGTTCCCTAAAGCAGAGCTTTGGTGAGAGCCAATAACCCCAAATCCGTTACAGACAACCAAGCTGTGCCTATCCCTGGGGTAATTTTGCCTTTGATAAACTGAAAGAGTTGCATCATTTTCCTGCAGTAGGTTTGCATTTTAAGGAATAGCTGGAACAGCAAAGATGAGCTAAAGGAACCAGAGATTTTTAAACATTATGGTTATAGCAAAGATTTGGGGTTTTTTCTTAACACTGCTTGGAATGCCAGGATATTATCTGGCAGCACGCAGATGGACCACACATTTCGGGGGAAAAGCAAAAGAGAATGAGTGTCAGAGGAAGGCCATCAGGAGAATGAGAAAACATTTTCAAAGCAGCTTCATTCTTCATTAGCAAAACCCCATCTCTGAGGCTTCCTCCTTTTTCCTAATAATTGTGATATTTGGCTACACAGAAGCCAAAAGATTCCTTCCTAAACTTCCTAAGTTAATTTGTTTACATGCTAAATGGAAATCAGCTTTACACCATCTTCATCTAAGATTCCCAGAATGTTTAAATCATCTGATTAAATTGCTCAAGTAATCCTGAAGTCCAGGATGTTAATCCTCTTTAATTTCCTAATAGAACCATTTACATTGACTTCAAAGAACTGCAACTGCGTTTAAGAAAAGTACATGAAAGCTTCAGTGAAACTCTTAATTTCTTTGAGAAACTCCAATTTCTCTGAGAAGTGTTCCTGAAGACTTCAAATCCTTGTCAAAACTTTGTACAACTGCACAAGAAAATTTGAATACAAAATTATTCTATATCAAAAGACTGGACTATTTTCAGAGTACATTCTGCTCAATAAATTCCTAGTTCCTTGCAAATTAAGTAGGTATTTCTACTGCTTGATATTCCTGCACTGTGCAGTTTTAAGGAGATGTGTTGGAAGATGTATTTGCAGTTTTGTTAGAAATACTTTCAATTTAAGTTTTCTTTAAAGCAATTTCATGAACATTTTGAGAACATAATTTTCCGACCACTTTTCATCCCATTTGATAAAACCTGAGGACCAGCTCAGTAGTGAACTCAAGCAAACAGCACTTTTCTCCCTGGATTATTTTGAATGTCTCTTACCTTTACAGAATAAGCCAGAGAAATAGTGACAGCAAGTGGGAGTCCCTCAGGAACAGCAACCACGAGCACAGTAACACCAATAATGAAGAATTTAACAAAATACTGAACGTAGACAGGAGTGCACTCAGGCAACCACTGCTTCTTGTTGACCACAAAGGTGTCAATGGCAAAATACAGTACCAAGATGATGACAGTGATGGCAGACATCACCAGACCTGGAGGAGAAATCACCAGTTACCATAAACCCAAACACCACTGAGAACACGAGCAATTAGAAATTGGGATTTGATAGGAAATTCTTTCTTTCTTTCTTTCTTTCTTTTTGACATTTTTCACCAGTACCAATAACAAGGATAAACTGTACAATGAAGAAAAAACATTGACATAATACATTTACAGCAAGCATACATTCCAGTGCACAAGGAGTTATAGGGAACTCATTTTTAAGCACTTACTGCTGCCTTTAAAACTTCCCAGGCAGCACAGGAGTTCTGCTGTCACTTAAGCTAAGCTTATTCAATTTAGCACATTACTTTGCCTGGTACAACATTTGTCTGGCCTTTTAACCCCCACCTTTTACAAATTACTTGTCTATCCATATTTAAACACCTTTCTTCTAAGTATATCTTTAGAGGCTTGAGCCAAGGAGCCTCCCATAGTTTAAGTGGCTGTATAAAATACTGTAGAAAAGCCCTACAGATGAGTCTGGGTGAATATAAAGAGGCAATAATGCAGAATTATCCACAGGACAGTTTTTCACTGGGTTTCTTTAAAATGTGACTAATACTGGTGTTTCCAAGGTGTCCCTTTTCAAGGGAACGTCTGCAGAGTGTGTATTTTCATGTGGAGAGGTTCCAAAGAGACAGAGCCACCAATAAATATTTCACAGAACTGACAAAATGTCCCAAGCATTCCATCCACTCTCCCAATGGCACAGACTGCTGGGATGGCACTCCTGCTCCACAGCTTTGGCCCTGGCTTTGAGCTCACAAATTAAATTTCCATTATAGCCTCAGCTTTGCCTTGCTCTGACCAGCCCTTTGGCAGATTTGTGTGAAGCAGTTAAGCCTGCATTTTGGAATAAATTAATTTCTCCCTAATGAGCAGGGAGAAATAGAGTAGAAGGAGAGTAGAAGGAGAATGCTGTGAATTTCATGTCTTGACTGCAGTTTTTAAAAAATTGGTAAAGCTGAAGGATGCTAAGGTTGACAGGAAACAGATGAGTCAGGGAGATCACTCTGTGCCAGAGGATAAGGGAAAATCCATTAAAATATTGTACAGGCAAATATTCCTGACAACGCAAGACATCCCCATAGGTTGCTCAATGCCAAAGAAAAACCAAATGAGGCAATGATTAATTAGTTTAATTCCTGTTCCTTGCCACATTCTGGTCAGAAATCCCTACACAATTACTTCAAGAGTGATGTTCATGTGCCAGAGCAGAAGTCAAGGCAGTGCAGAAAAGTATTTAATCCAAGGAATTAATCATCAGTGGAAACAAAGGAGAGAAACTGGGGGAATATGAACTGGGGCAAGGCATGAAATTGGATATCAGGGATGATAATCCTGGATTTGGTCACACTCTATTCAGGCAAAGGGAATTGGCATCATGGGGTTATGTGATCAGCTCCTGTGATGAACTCACAGAGGGATGGGAAGGGAAAAACCAGACTGGGGGAGAAGGCTGGGGGAGGTGGAACGGAAGTAAAGGGATCTTGTAGGGCCTCCACCAAGGAGCTGAGATCAAAATCTCTTTAAGGAGATCAAAATCTCTTTATTACCATGATAAAAGCAAACCTAAGGAACTTTAGGCCCTTATGGAAGGTTTCCACTCTCTGCCTACATGTTGGAGAAGTGCTGCTTCCAGCACCAGGGGCCAGATGGTTCTGGATACAGGAGTTGAAAGATGTGTCGTGCTTGGGGAGAAGGCAGGAATGTGGATATTTGGGGAGAACAGAATGATTTCAGAATCCATGAGAGGGAAATACTGTGTGAGTGATATTTTGAGATGGTATTAGAGATTCTGAAACTGTGTACCGCAAGTTCTGAGGGGAGAGGAAATTAAATACGTAATTACTGCACTTGGGAATATTAACTCTGAGAAAAGCTGCATTTCATTTTGATTCAAATATTCATTACAATCCAAGTTGCCCAAAGCTCCTTGACAGTCAAAGCTGATTTTCAGGAGAAGATCTTCAGCACCACATACTCTCCTTAGAACAGCTTTGTGATGACCCATTTCCAAATCTTGCAGTAGAAAAGGGCCTGTCCCTTTTCAGAACCATTTGCTTTCCCACTCTTTGCCTCCTGTGACCCAGAGGGCTTTGGTGTCACCCAGCCATACCTGCTTTGCCAATCTGCACTGCCAGCTTGGTCAGCTTTCCCTGCAGGACGGATTTTTCTTTCTTGTGCATGTTGGATTTCTTCTTGTCCTTGTCGTCTCCCTCTCCCCCTTCTGCGCTCTTCAGCGGCTGCATCTCCATGGCAGCAGCCCCGTCCTGCTGCTTGGCTGATAATGCAGAACAAAACTGTTACTCCAGAGCTTTACCCCTTCCTCTTCTCTGGGTTCATCCTCTCTGAACCCAGCCAGCATCACAGGGGCTGCCTGGGACAATCTCTGCCAGGGACACCCTTGGCTCCCTGGAGAGCCAGCGGGGCTCTGCAGGACACAGCTGTGCCAGCACATCCCTCAGGACACGTGGGGATCTGGGCTGGAAAGCACTGATTGGGTTTATCCCTCATTTTTACCCCCACCCGTGACGCTCTGGGCCATACACATATATGTCACTGAATGTCTTGCACAGGTGACAGCACCAGCACTGCAGGATTCCCTGGACAGCAGAGCTCTGCTTTGACAGATCCATATTCCTCTGGATTTTGGGATGTCTCTTAGAATTCATAATCATATTTCCAATACAAACATTTTGAAGGCAATGTGGCTGCACAGGTGGCCCATGTGTCACCTCTCTGGGCTGCAGGGGCACCTCAGTGACCAGGGGACCACACCCTGCCATCCACCATTCCAGAAAATCCCTCAGTTATAAAGTTTCCTCAGCATTCCGTGATCAAAGTACTCAGCCCTCAGGTCTGATGGTGGTGGCATCACCATTTCCCCACAAAACCCACACAGAGTTTCAGGGCTGATCCCTCCTTTCCTGACAGAATGCCAGCAGAAGGAAACTTTATTTTTACGTGTTTCTGAAAGGCAACGACATTGCAGTGGATATATGTGCATGTGTCTGGTTTGTACTGAGCACAATAAATAAAATAGGATGAGATGAAATAGCTTTGCTTTCGTGAAGAGATTGTACAAGACCGTGCTTGTTTGACCTGGAAATCTAATTTATCTACCTAGCCTGAATGCTTATTATTTAATAGCATTTTATTTGGTACTTTTGTACCATGAACCACTGAGTTTCTCTATCCAGTTTCTGAGCCATCACCTTTGCAATGTTCAATATTATCTGAGAAGAGAAAATTATCTTTTTATTTGGTATAACCCAAAGAGCTCTTGATAGCTGTGTCTTATAATAAAAAGGGAACCATGACTTTGCTTCAGAGAAAGCAAAATATTGATTCCAGTTTCTTCCTGACATTGTATATTAAATAAGAAACTCTAAGACTCTCAATCTTCCTGTTGTTTATCCTTATAAAAGGCTTTTACACTGCTAGATAACACCTTGGCTTTAAGTTTTCCTTTTTTATTGCTTTGCCTTTCCCCTGCAAATGAAGACATGTCCACACAATGCCATCAGACACCAGAGATGATGAGACATAAAAAAACTGGGCTGGAAAAATCACTAACAATACGTAGGATACACAACTTGCACAGGAAAAATTAATTCAAATGAGCTTTGTGAGATGAAAGCAACATCTATAAACGGTTCCTTTAAAACACACCTCTCCTAAACCTCTGCAGCTTGTGGAAGTTACAATCTCTTTGGTTGGAGTTGGTTGCTTGGGGTTTGTTTGGACATTCTACATGAACAATTAGGGCCAGTTTCACACACAGGCACAGACCACAGGTTCTCACCGTACTTTGGGACAGGGTTGAACTACATGCTATCAATACAATCCACAACCTCCTGAACAGCAAAGAAGATTACCTTTGTTCTGGTTGTTCTCCATATTCCCATCCTGCATCTTGCCTAAATGATGAAAAATTCCAACAGACAACAGACAGTAAACAACCTTCAGCCAAGACAGAACACGAACATGGGGATTTATATCAATGGGAGACAAAAGCCATGAGCACACCACGGGCACCTGGGCACCATCCCCTGCCCTCACACCTGCACTCACAGAGGGGCCAGCCCAGCCCGGCGTGTCCAAGGAATTCCAGCCAAGCTCAGGGCTGGAACACTTTAAATGCTGAATATCAGCACGTATTTTTGAGGAATCTGCATAAATTCAGAGGGGGAAACTGATAAAGTGGATCTGGTGGAAAGAGGAATTGGAATAATATTCCTGAGCTGATGTTTCAGAGGGCTGGGACTTAAAAATTCTGGCACACACCAGTATAGAGTATGGCTTTCTTAATGTATTCCAGAATTAAACTAATCATGTTACTAAATTGAGAAAAAATAGAAACAATGGTGTTAATAAATCTAAATAACTAAAAAATGTAAATCAGATGGGATTTTTAAATTACGTCTTCCTCACCTGGTTGTACTAATTAGCAAATTTCTTCTGGAAATACAAGTGCCAGGTGACCTAAATTCAGATTTATCCTGAACATAGATTTACCAAGTGCCTCTTTAATTTCCAGCTTGACATTTTATCCACAAACAGTTTTACCACAGCAAAGTCCTTATTCCTTCGTGCCTTTTTAAAGTGGAAATGTCATTTGAAAGCGTGTATGAGATAAAAATGGCAAAATGTACAAATCACATA
This sequence comes from Ploceus nigricollis, assembly GCA_013399945.1. Lineage (NCBI taxonomy): Eukaryota > Metazoa > Chordata > Aves > Passeriformes > Ploceidae > Ploceus > Ploceus nigricollis. The sequence continues at coordinate 34,356 of VXBC01007850.1, read as the reverse complement.
CAAAACTTTGTTATTCAGAATAACAGCTAAATATTTTCAAATGGATTCAAAATTTCTTGGTGGGATCACTTACGAAACTTTCACAGTAATTGTATGAATTTATGGAAAAGGCTACAACAAATATTATCTCAGAATGGATGACAGTGTCTTTTGGTAGTTATGTAAAATGCACAATAAAAAATGATGCTAAGGAAAATTAAGTTAAAACTCCATTACAGGATTGTGGACACATTCTAATAAGAAATGTACCATCAGAATTTATTAAAAAATGTGCCAGCAGGTACATCTTGTTCTTCTGACTGCTACGTGGATTAATTTGGAAATTAATGGAAAAGCTAAGATGCATCTCTTGCATGTTGGTCTTTGCACTAAGTGGGAGAGCAAAAGTGACCAAATCAGTCTTGTATTTGTCAAAAATAGGCCCCAATGCCACACTGGGAAATTCCAAAGCCCAGAAGCAGAGCCAGGGAAAGGACATCTCATATGACCTAAAATCATCTCAGAGCTCAGGTGAATGAACCACTGACCATCAGCTGCTTGTCTGTATTTCTAATTCTGTTCCCACCCTGGCAATAACAGGACTTTTAAAAATTCAGAATCCACCTTCCAGAGCTTTACGCTTTGCACAAGAGAGGAATCCCTGAACCTGAGCAAAACCAAGCTAATTTCACAGTGAAATTCCCTAAAAAACCTTGGCCTGTGGGGCACAGATGGACTCAGTACCTGCCTGGTGGCTGTTTTTCTTAGAAGGGCTTTTAATAAAGTTACTAGAAGACACCAAATATCTCTGGAGATTCGGATTTCTGGCTGGAGCATAAAGCCTTCCCTAAGAACTGGAAGGCATTAATTTAGAGCAGGCAGTCTGCTCCATTTCCTGCTCTGGAGATCCTTTTGCAGAGTGCAATTCCTAACCTCGGAGTGGCAAAAAAATTGAACAATATTCAACTTTCAAAAAAATAAAAATCACCAACAAAACCCAAACATGGCTGTCCCAACTGGCAAACACATCACAGAGATTTTTTTTTTTAAATTAAAATATGTACTTTTAGGACATATATTTGCTATTTAATAGCATAATTATCATAATAAATTACACCAACAATTGACTGGCTGCCTGAAAATAGCAGTATACAAAATGAACAATCATTAACAACAGTTTAAACCCAGGTATTTTAAAAATACATTCTTAATATTCTTAATCTACTGCATTCAGGTTATTGAGTGGGGGAAGTCATCAGAGGTAGTTACAGTTAGTTATTTAGACAGAATAACAAAGAGAAGGTAATTTGGGTAATCAAGATAAAGAAAAGGAAGCTGTAAACTATTTATATCCTCCTGTGCCAAATAATTTTAAGGCTGCACTTTGGTATAAAATATGAACAAGGAAATTAAGGCAGAAAGAAAGGTGATAGAATCACCACTGCTGAGAGATCCTTCCTCCTTCCAGGTCCAAATACTCCCCCATCCTTCTCTCTTGGTGCATTATTTAGAATTGTCAAAAGGAGGAATATTTATTAATATTTGGATAGCATCATGTGAAATAATTCTTTAAAAATACAA
>VXBC01007850.1:17103-30986 GCA_013399945.1 Ploceus nigricollis | reverse complement strand
AATAATGTATTACTTTAGGTAAAATTCTTGTCAGCAGTCACACCTCAGGAAGAATTTTCAGACTCTAAAATATTCATTTCATCCAGAGCAGAGGAATATGCAGATGAATTTGGGGTCCTTGCTTTGTAACTTATCCTCTCCTCCCTTTCTCCCCTCCAAACCACATCTACATTTTCAGTATTCAACTCATCATAATCAGCAGTGCTAACTGAGAAATTACCAGAAATCTGGCATTGCCCATTTCCCAGGTAATTCCAAAGCCCTCAGACCCATGTTTGCTTGTTGAGTTCTCTGAGCAGTTGAATTGTGGAAAGCCTCCCCTGCCCTTGTTGATCAAAGACCAGCAGAATTATTGAACTGTCTCATCTCAGAGGAACTAAAATCCAAAACATCCTTAACTGCACAAAAAAATTCACTGCACACTGCAAAGCCCTGAGCTTGTATCTCTCAGCTCCAGGATAAACAGGGGCAGTAACTGCTGCTCCTGACTGGAGAGAGGATGATGGAAAATCACATCCCTAATTCCGACACTGATCTAATATCCCCTGGAACTCAATTTCCTCATTAAGCTCAGCATTAAGCCCAAACACAACAGGGATTTACCAGGCAGCCCCAGCCCTGAGCAGAGCCCAGGGCTCGTTCTGCACCTGCTGAGCACCAGCAAAGAGGGGCTGAACTCTGCTCCCCTCCCTCCTCTGCAGCTAGCAGGGATGAGCAGGGGTGCTGAGCAGCCTGCAGGGGATTTTGTTTTGCACTCACCAAAGTGGAATTATCACAGAATCATCACAGGATGGTTTGGGTTGGAACAAACCCTAAAGCCCATCCAGTGCCACCCCTGTCATGGCAGAGACACCTCCCACTGCCCCAGGCTGCTCCAAGCCCTGTCCAACCTGGCCTTGGGCACTGCCAGGGATCCAGGGGCAGCCACAGCTGCTCTGTGTCAGGACCTCAGCACCCTCACGAGCAATGGAGAATAAAACACTTACAATTCATTCCCTGGTTCTTGGTCTGTAGGGAATCTGGAACCAGAATGATGGAGGTCCCCTGCCATGCAAGGAGATGTAGGGATTGTAAATCCTAGTTTTCCAGAATGGGTTTTAAATCTGGTTATATGTTTCTTTTAAATGATTTGAAAATAGGCTTAAAGATTTCCTGTGGCACTGTTTTAAATAAGATCCTACAGCAGTAAATCCTGTTCCTTGTTTAGCAGTTGATATTGCTGTCAGAGGCTCTCATTTCACATGTGAAATGCAACCTGCATGGAAAAAAAACTTCTTTCACCAACATGATGAAAAGTAGAATGACTTTACTCGGTATTTTTGGCTCTGCACAAAAAGGAAAGGTTGCTTGGCAAATAAAAGCTCACGTATCTGATTAGCAGCAAAATGCAGCTGATGCCTACACTAATATTGACCCACTCAATCCAATTTAACACTGGAATTTGACTGTTAGGACAGACACTGAAATATCTGCGTGCTAACAAGCAGGGTCAAGAATCTGTACTGGGACACAGTCAAAACTGGCTGCAGGAATGGTTTGGTTTGGGTTTAGTTTACACAGGCAGGCTCAGGAGAAAGTCACTGAGGGCTCACACAAATATCCACAAAACTTCTTGGTCCCTCTTGAAACAGATGTTGAAAACAGCAAAAGTTGTTCCTAACACAGTGTTGGTTGAAATGAAGGCAGATCCCTGATCCCAGCTCTCTCTCAGAACTGTGTGAGGAATTAGGACTGAAAAAGAGGAGAAGCAGAGAGAATCCCTTTCTCATGGTGCTCTTCTCCAGATCTGTGCTGAATAATGAAACTTTATAATAAAACTTCAGGCGAATCTGCCTGAAAGTTTTGAAACTGGCCTGACACAACTGCTTCTTTTAACTGCAGCTTGAATGGCAAACAGATCACGATTCCAAGCTCTGCCTCTGCCAGGCTGAATTCTGTGGGAATGAAGCTGCAGCATCCCCGTGGCCCCCCTGCCAAGCTCCTGCAGAGCATGTGGAGCAGGATCTCTCAGAGTGCAGTAACACACACACAACATCTGTGCAGGTCAGCGAGGAGAGAGGGAATTTGACACAGTCAGGAGAGAAATCCATCAAATCAGACAAGCCGGGGGTTGTGACGTACCATTGACTAAGCTGGCATTTGCATTATCAGTGGCATTTGCACCTGCTGCACCATCTGTGGCTGGAGGAGGGTGGGAGGAGGGATGGGAAGAATCTACTGAGCAATAATGGATAAAAAAAACAAAACAAAACAAACAAAAAAACACAAAAACAAAACAGCAAATAATAAATAAATAATAACAGTAACGCGAACGACTGCACGTGACAGAGCGAAAAGACTTTGTGGCTTTGTTTGCTCCCAAAATCAAAGAGTTTGAAATTAATTAACACAAATTTCCAAAGCAATATGGCATTGGGAAGGGGTCACAAAATAAGCTGAAAACTCGAAGAATAATAACAATAACAATAATAATAATAACAAAAGATAAATAAATATGAAACACATTTAGCAAAGTTAAAGGAGCTGGTGAGAACTGGCTGTACACAGTCCTGTGTACCCTGCTTTAGTCCTTTTATGTCTTAATTTTTGTACTTGAATGTAATTTATGCATTTTTAAAGTGGTTGAAATGTTTACTTTGGAATTAATTTACACAGTGCATGTGTAGCTTTAAAATTTGCATTTAAAAATGTATTATATCTATATCTGTACATGCTTCTACATAGTACAGTGGAAAATATTTTATGTTTTAAATAATTTTGCACATTACGATTTATCATCACTGATGCACCCCAGTCTAACAGGGGATGCCATCCATGTCCTGCCATCACCCAGATAAAAAACACATTGATCTGAGTAGAAACATGGAATTTTCCTATATTTTATGTGGGAAAGGCAAATATAGTCTTGAGGAGAATCAGGGGTTATTTTAAATCCAGGTAATGGACATGAGACATTTCCTGGTTTGTGATGACATGAAGGAAGAATCAGAAAAGAAAACCCTCTTCTTCTTTCCAGTTATTATCCTCATATTAGAGAAGATTGGACAAGAAATCTTTCCTAACAGGAAGGTGAAAAGCTTAAAGAAGGTTTTACCATTTTACTATGTTTTTAACAGTAAAGTTCAATAAAATTAGTCTCTGCAAATAAGAGATGAAATTTATTTTGTTTTGTTCCTGGTGGTTAATTGCTCACAACAGGACCAAGTCCCCCCATGAATCCTGCCTGAGATTCTCACACTGCTCCAGTCCTTGCCCCACAGGGATTATTTTGTGCTATACTGGGTTGGTACTGCAGAAGAATGGGCTGATTTTATTTACAAATGGCAAATTGGGAGAAGAAAATAAACAGCTCCCAGGATTTAAAAACACACCCTGTGCAACTGCGTTCAGGAAAATTTCAATTGCAAATTTGATTACTGTGGTGCAACGACTTAAACTGTTTTGGTGACTCGTGCTTGCTCTTTATTCCGTTTGGATCCCCACCCCAACCAGCACAGCGTGAGCTGCTAACAGCAAATCAAGTATTCCACATTAAATACTTTGCAATTTACTTCTGGAGAACAGCTGATTATTCCAGCTGAACGGGAAGATTTGCAACACCAACAATGCCCGCACACCAAAAGATTTGGCACCAGCAATCTTGTTGATTTGAAATCATTTTTTTAATTTCTACTTGACTGATTCAAAGATGATTATTTCAATCAGCAGTTCCCCCCTGATTGGCACCATTGGATGGGGTACAATTCTTACTCTACCTGGAAGCTGCTGTTCCTCCTCCTGTTTCACACCTGCATGATGATGTTTAAAGTGTTAATGAACAATAAAAGCACACACCCACAAGGACTGAAAGGGGCAGGATTTCTGAGAGCTGCAGGTTTACATACCAGAGGTTTTAATTTGAGTTGGTGCCTCCAACTCTGCCACCAGCTCTGCCCAGGCATGAGAACAAAGCTGCATCAGAAAATGTGGAGGAATTCTCTATATTATGGATTCTTTATATTATAACTGTTTCTACAGAGCCATGTTCAATTAAATTCTGTGTCTGCATCCAAATTCTAACACATCTCTCCAAGAATCTCTGTCTTTGGGTAAGTTACAGCCACAGTGTGGGGAAAACTCCCTGATTTCTCTTTTCATGCCTTTCCAGGCTCTTCCCTGTGAAACCTGAGAGAATCACCAGTGTCCTGAGCACAGCCTAGGGAGGCCAGCCCAGTTAAACCCAGCACAGGGAGCTCTCACATCACTCAGGGGTGAAGCTGCTCCTCCTCTCCTCCAGACCACACAAAGGCTCTGAACGACAGCAAAAGCAAACTCCAAGGTGCTGATCAAAACTAGTCTGGCATAAAAGAGTTTTGCTTTGTGAAGTTTCAGTCTTTTCTTATTTTAATTCTACTGGAGCCCCCCATGCCTGGCAGCTATCGTGCATTTCTGTACAGAAATGAAATGGTAAACATTTCATTTAGTAAAAAGGGATTTCCTCAAAGCAGCAGGGAGTCAAAGGCAGACACTTGTTGAACATACTCAGAAATGGAAATTGTAGGTCATAAAAACCATTTGAATTTGGCCTTCCTATCTGCAACTTCATATAAAAAGATGGAAAGAAAAAAAAGGTGGAATCATATTGCCTGACAGATAGCAAATAAAATGTTCAGTAAAGCTTTAACTGCTTTTTATTATTAATAGTGAAAACCACTAGAAAGAGCAGAAATGTCTGAAAAACCTGTATTAATTGGCCCTTAATCATGTCTGAAAGACAACTATTCTTAGGACAGACTTGGAATGAAATTGTGGAAGCAGAACAATTTACAAGACTGGGTGAAGAAAAACTGGCAAGGACAGACATTAAATCATGTTTCTGCTTAGTGTGCAGCCCATAAATTAGCAAATGCTTATGACATCACACTGTAATAAGGTGAAAAGCCCAAAGAGGCTTCTTGATTTCATTAACTGATGCAGGACATGAAAGTAAAACTGTCTGCTAACATTTACTGCTACATTCTTGGCTTTTACTATTCTTAGCTCGACCTTTACACCTGAAGAAATTAAAATGCCTCTCAAGTCAGCCACTGACATTAAACAACCAGGCTAGCAAAGAGCCACAGCTTATCTTTATTTTAGTCCTGAAGCTCCAACACAGATGCTATTTCCATGGCCAAGGGCTTTTTTCCCTGGGGTAAAAGAATTGAATTGATAGAAAAGCACAAAATCTTAGCAAACTGTAGGTGAGCATGGATCCATGTAGAGAAGCCACAGCAACTGGAGCATGCCCAGATATTCCCTTGCATTTCAGTATGGACTGGGAGCCTGCAGTTTCACACTGGAAAAACATCTTGTTATCCAATGGATTTATTGGTTAACAGCTTCTGCTGTTTTTCTGTGTGACATGTGATCATAAAAATGTGTCATAAAAAAAAAAAAGGCAGTTTGAAAAATCATGTTTATTTGGCAAAAGCGGAGGAGAGCTCTGGCTGCACAAAGCCCAGGAGCTTTCTCTGGAGCATCCTGGTGTTGGGAGATTTACCTTTCTTGTCTTTCTTCTCCTCCTCTTCTCCCCCAGCTCCCAGCAGAGTGAAGATGATGCCAGTCTGAGAATTCACCCCCACAGCAGTCACCAGCATCCGCCCAGAGCCTTCCATGACATGGGTGCCTGAAAAGAGGCAAGAAAGGTTACAGAGAGCTAAAATAAATGTAAAAAATTACACAAGGTCTTTCTGACAGTATTGAGAGAGATTTGTTACACTTTATAAAGCTATATTGAGGGGGATATCACCACATAACCAAAATGCTAAATAAACCCTGTTTTGCATTATTCTCAACCAAGAATTAATGCTTAAGCACAAACCTCAGGCAGCACATCCATCACCATCAGATTCTCTTTTTAAAAGAAATATTGTCACTAATCAAGTTTATCTTCTGCAAGAAAACAGTTTCAGCAAGACATCACAAATACACAAATTAGGTCCAAAAAAAACCCCCAAAATAAATTCCATTCAAACCTAAAGATCAGAAAATATCTTTAAAAGCCAGCAGAGTCTTAGTTGGCTCAGTTAGAAAGGAAAAGTGCTGAAACCTTCCTCAGAAATTTATCAGAGCCTCCTTTAAGATGTGTCACTATTTCCAAATACCTTTTAATTAAGAACCTGCTATTTGTATCCCTGTGTTTTGTTCTGAGGGAATCTTCTCCTGAATTGGACGACAAAGGTGGATAAAAATATCCTCCAAAAAGTGCCATTGGCTCCTACGCTCCCAGAGCAGCTTTCCCAGGAAAACAGGCACGCAGCAGAGCTCAGCCTTAGCTCTGCACAGCTGGAGAGGGCAGAGCAGGCAGGCAGGGGGGATGGGGCAGGCTTTACCTGACAGCAGCATCGGGTCTTTGTCCACGGATTTGCGGACCTGGTCGGACTCTCCAGTCAAGGAGCTCTCATCGATTTTGAGATCATTTCCTTGAATAAATATCCCATCAGCAGGTAGAAGGTCACCTGTGGTCAGAACGTGGCAATGGAAAACCTCCATGAGATTGCTTTTATAATTACATGATGAGTTTTGTTATAAAATCACAATTAATTGCATTAAAAGGTGAAATGAAAGCAGAAGGGAAGGAATTACTCCTGATTCTGTCCACATGAGCCACAGTACCGCAATGAAGCAAGGAAAGGCCGTTTATTGCAAACATGTTCTGCTTCATGCTGTCCCAGAATCCAAATGTATCAACTTTAACACACAATGGACATCTCCATGATGGGGGTTTGGCAGGGAAGTGCTCCTCACATCACCTGAAGGTTTCTCCATCAGACTGCATAGGAATTAATAGCAGCTAATTAACAGCTGAGCTGCCCTTCCCCCCTCAGGGAGCCCTTAGGTAAGTCCAGGAGAAATGTGATGGCTGATGGAAGAGGGATATTGCTGGAATTAGCAATTCATTCCAGAGCACACAGAGTTCCTGCAGGAGTCTTTCACTCCACTGGAGCACAGGGCTCTCCCTATGGCATGGAATTATCAGGCACCTGATCTGGGGGATCAATCTGGGTCTGAAGCAACTCGTGAGGTGATCACAGAGGCCCAATTCCCTTCCACACAACATTTAAAAACACTTCTTCTTGTCCCTAACCAGACAGAAATAAAAAGAAATAAATCTGAATAATGTAATCCTACATGACAGAGAATTACCTTTGTATGAACAAATACAGGAAACTGGAAGGAACTAGAAAACTGACCAGTCCTTGTCCTGGTCACTGAAAGAAGTTTACACCAATGGAATTGATTTCCTAGTGCAGTTTTACAGCAGGTCTTTACGCTCTCCTTTTGCCCTGACATCCCAGGTGCCACCTCAGCACGGCCAATACTGACTTTTCTGTCACATAAACCCGCCGCAACCCTGCCGGGGAAGCGTGTCCATCCTGCTGGGAAGGGCCAGCAGAGCAAACCAAGGTTCCAAAGGCCTTGTACTCACCATATTTGACCTGTGCAATGTCCCCAACCACGATCTCTGCCACGGGGATCTGGATGACCTGTCCCCCTCGCACCACGGTGAACTTCTGCTCCTGCTCGATGCGGCTCTGCAGCCCCCGGAACTGCTTCTCCTTGCTCCAGTCGTTGAAGGCAGTGACCAGGACAACACAGATGACAGACAGGAGGATGGCAGCACCTTCAATCCAGCCAGCTTCGGCCTCCCCCTCATCCTCAGCGCCTCCTGTTGCAGTACCACACCCTGCAGAGGTGTACAGGATCAGTTTAGGGAAGGTTGGGTGTGCCACAAGAAATGAAATTTGCTGTGACGTGACAAGGTGAGGGGATGGAGCTGCTTTTCCAAGCACTGCCTGCCGATGAAATGTGGCAGAATGGAGGAAAAGGACAAATAACAAAAAATAATATTTTCTGTGGAAAAGAAAAAGCAAATAAATTGACAGAAATTTTAGTCCTGTTAATTTTTCTACTGAGCAACCCATCCTTGGTGAACCTGGACTAAACAAATGGAAGGAGAAAGCACCAGTTCTGTTATGTGATAGAGGACTCAGAGCTTCACCTGAGCCACCAAAGCCTGGAGGATAAGAATAAAAATAATACTGAAGAATAAGAATAATACTGAAGGTGACAGGAAGGACTAAAACAATGAATGACATTAAATAATGCAAAGCAATGGCATTAAATTCACATTAACACCCTGCCAGATTAAATTAAACAATTTTAACACAATTTTGTAAAAGTATTTTCAATACAATTTCTAAATGTTCTCAACCAAACACTTATACAGAACACTCATTAAAAAAATACTGGGGCCAACTGAGTTTATCAGCATTTCGATTTGATAATGAATGCATTAAGGAACACTGAGTAAAAACAATTCCTGATATTAATTCATCAGTCTTCCCTACAGAGAAATGCAGTGGGATGCTTCTAGAACTGCAAGTACATTATTGCTGCCAAAAGCAAAACAGTATGAAGAGAACCACGCTTTTCTGAATTGTTAATTCTGAATTACTTTATATACATCTGCTAATTATTTATTTCAAAGTTGGATGCAATTAAAATTTAAATAGATAATATTCACCAAAGGAAAGTGACACAGCTCTCCTTCTTACTGAAAGAGCACCTGGGAGAAATACTGGACAGCCAAGGGCACAATCCAGAGACACAATCCAGAGAAATCCCAACTGGTGGGAGAGAGGAGAACCCAGCCTGGCCAGCAGAGCCTCCTCTCCTGAGGGACCTGGGAAGAATTGCTCCCATTTTCCATGAAGAATGGGACCAGGCAGGAATTTGACATCACTTCTCTACCTTTTCCAGGTACCAGGGGGTTCAGCAACTTCACTTCCACCTCTGACTGAAGTTTAATTTGGTTTATTCATCACCTCTCACTGGAGAGAATTAACAGCCAGGTTGGTTTCTATATTTAAATTACAAACTGGAGCATCACAATCCATTAACCAGCTGAGTAATTACTCTTGCATGTGAACAATAACAAAGCTACCAAAAGTCAAAGGGGGAAAGATGAGCCTGAACAGCTGCTATGAAAATGAAAATAAAGGGAGTTTTCAGCCAGGTTCTCTGTAGTTTACACTGAGTTTCTAAGGGCAAGGCAAAGAGCAGGGGCTGCCCTGCAGGGATGTTCTTCCACTGCTGCCCCTCCCGAACCTTCAGCACAAGAACCTCACTAAAACCACTTTTACAGCACTCGGGGAAAAAATGAAGAAACTTTTTTAAGTTCAGTACCTTCAGCTGCTCATTACCAGCCTCAAATGCCGCTCAGAAACCAACCCTGCCACTTCCTCCTGCAGCAGAATGGGGGTTTGGGAAGGACTAATGAATTTTGCTCTGTTTAACCTTAATCATCTCAATTGGGCTGTGTTAGCTTTTCAGATTCCTTTTCCAAATCAGCAGATTCACTTTTGTCTTGATTGTTTTAAATGGTTTCCTAGTGCAAGTAATTCTGTTTCAGCAGATGTAACACCAGAATTCATTCTCTTTTTTTTCATTAGATATGACTTAGAATTAAATATTATGAATATTCTGGTTTTTTAACAGCAAAACTCCTCTTCTATTTCTCACAAAAGAAACATGGCCTGGTCTAGCCACAGTCAAACACTGATTTTATTTCCTTTTCGGATGGTTGAAATTTAGCCCAGCTTGTACAAAATTACAAAGAGCTGCTGCAGAGTAATATTTCCAAGACCCTTCAGTTAAAAAAAAAAAAAAAAAAAAATCTTGATTAAGCAAAATCAGGTAAAAAATAAATATATTCCTTGACTTGAGCAGTGAGGTTAATTTTGTGTTTGATCTTCATGTTGACATAAATGGTACCACGGAGCGTGCAAATAATACAAGATATTATCATTAACATAAAAGGAATTACCTGTAGATACCTTGTAGATTAAGCACAATCAAATAAAATAATTCATTTTTCAGCTGAAAAATTTGTTTTATTCCAGCTGAAAAATTGTTTGTAACAATGAAAGAAAATCTGAAGGAAACAGATTGAACTTAGATCAAGCTCTTGGAAAGTGTCCCTAAATCTGACAAGCTTCCACACTGAATAAAAAATCATGTTTATGACTCAAAAACCTGAGACAATCCTCCACAACCCAATGAAAACAACATAATTTTTAAATGCATTTAAATTTCTTTTCTGTTCCTTTCATCTGACAATGATAAATGCAGGTGGAGCAGAGGTGTTTGAAGGGAGGAGGGAATTTTAGGAGTAGAGGAATTAATTGCTAGACATCATCAAAACCTGAAGCCTTTGAGAGGGATGGAGGAAATTCTGAGTTGATTTTTGAGTTGTTAATTGTTGAGATTCTATGTGGCCTCTCTAAAACCCCAGGGGATCCCCTGGCCCAGGTCAGAAGTCAATCAGACCATCAGAATTTCCCAAAATTTTACCTTTGCAATTTACACTCCACAGAAAGGAGATGGGATAAAAGTGCTACATAAATTAATGCAAAATGTTCTTTTTCTAGGAATAAACTCTAACAAAAAACTACCTGCTTCTTACAAGAGCAAGATTTCCAAGCAGATTTTGTTTTTAAATATGAAAAGCAGGATTTTAAAATGCAACCTCTGCTCTTTACAACACGACCCAGCTGTCAGGAAACATTTACTTGAATTATGTGGTGTTCTTGCTTCCAAACTGTTTTAGAGGTGTTCCTTTTAATAGGAGAAAAAAAAAAAAAAGAAAACCTGCATCTCCATTGGTTTGAGTCTGTCTCATGTTTTCTTATATACTTACAGAAAAACAATTGGGTTTTTAAATTTTTTTTTTTTTTTGCTGTTATGGTTTTCTAGAAATTATAGAAAGACTTACACGGATTTACAGAAAGAAACTTTATGTATTTATAGGGGAAAAAGACACAAACTTCTTAACTCTATATTTAGATTATCTGTCCTTATTGCAGTGTAAAGTAACCCAGTATTTATTACAGTATTTATTACCCAGTATTATTATTTCTCCTTATTACAGATAAGGAGAAAATAAGAAATATTACTAAAATACATAATATTAATACACCTAAGTAGCAAAATTGAGTTTAAAGCACCTGGGTTTTTAAAAAAATGTTCATATAAGCTTGAAAAATTCAAGTTGAAAAAAATTCATGTTGAGGTATAAGATTGCTGTTCTGCCTTCACAGAGAGCACGTGGCTCTCAATGCTACCCAAAAATCTGCCTGAGCTTTTATTGAAATGCACAGATTGAAAAGCACCACAAAAGAGTTGTTAATATGCAGATGTGATTTGTGGCAGGGTTTTATTCCAAGACAGAGAATTGTGATGTTCTCATCTTAAATTACCCTTAACAGAGGCCCTATCTGTCAGAAAATCCAAATGCAGAGAGGCAAACAAGATTAAAACATGGAGCTTTCTTCTCCCCCAACTCTGAACATGTGCCCTGGCCAAAGTCTGACCCTCATGGGACAGAAAATGTGCAGGGCTTGAAACTGAGATGGTGAAGACCTGCAAGGCAAGGATGTAAAGGGCTGGGACTCCTTTGGCACAGAAAAAGCAGATGGAGCCCAAAAATGGATCAATTTATCCCAAAAGGAGCACCCAGGTGAGCTGGAGCTCCCCAGGAGAGGGAGAACCTGGCAGCACAGCCTTAAAGAAGCCTCAGAAACACAAAAGGGGACCAAGGTGACTTGTGTGCCCAGAAAATATCTGAAAGGACATTTCCAGAACCTTGTGGAAGGAGAACAGAACTTTAAAAAGCTTAAGACTGGGCCAGAAATAGATCAGCAAAGCTGATGAAAAAGTTCTCTACAGAGGGGAGATGAAAAGAAGGAAAAAACCAAAGGAAAGGAAAGAATAGGGAAGTTCTGCCACCCATCACAGGCAGTGAGCCCGGCTGAGGTGGCAGCAGCTGGATTTCCATCTCTGCAGGGACTGGAGGGCTCCAAACCTGCCCAGGAGCCTGGGGGGCTGAGCAAACCCCCAGGCACTCACCTGGGCTGCACTTCATCTCAAGAAAATTCAAAACTGGCCTGAGAAACCTACTCTGCATGAGCAGAATTTAATTATATGGAAGGGTTTAGAAGGAAAAGCAAAAAAAAAAGGAAGAAAGGCACAGGTTATTAAAGGGAAAGTTAGAAAAAACTGGAACGTGCTTGTGGTGAAAAGGGGAAGAAGGAGAGGAGGAGGCACAAGAACAGGTTAAAGCACTTCAGGAACAGTGAGCAAGAGGCAGCACGAGGTAATAATCTGGTGGCTGTTATTAATCATTTCAACTTAGTGAAAGCTAGCAAGCAAGAAGGGGAATTAATAGAAGTCCACAAAAAGCTAGACAGCATCACCTGACAGCTTGCCGGGCTCATGTCCTGTTGGATCTGAAATGCTTTTACACCATTTCAATGGATATTTCTCCTGATATCAACCAAATCTGGGCAGATACAGGAGGAAGCACGCGGCCTCAGTGCAGCTAAAAAGAATATCTGCTTAAAATTTCAAACAGCTATCAGGAGATTCTTTAAGCTGCTTTGAATAACATAATGATTATAATTACAAACTATACGGCCCTGAGCTGCAGCATAGTAATTTTTAAATCAGAAAAAGTACATTTTTAAAAATCTGGGAACATCTGTATTCCTAAATCCCAACCTACAGCACATACCTCTCAGCTACTCATTTCAACCTACACACTGCTATTTTTAAGCTGAGAATACCTTGTGGCATTTAAATTCCCTAGGAAAATCTCCTCACACCCCCAGAGGTAATTTTTTTAGTCAGTCAAACTGGTTTTGTCATCAGAAAGACAACAGCTCCCCGATAAAAACTTTTTTTTTATTGACTCTCTTTCTCTAAAGACATTTTTTCCCTCGCTGCAGCTCCAGCACTGATGTTATTAAAGCAAATTGAGCAGCTCGAAGTTACAGCTTTGTCATCAGCTCTGGCTCCCAACAGCACCACTGATGATTGTAACTTTACAAATGTACTTAGCTGTGTAAGAAAAGGAACAATAACCCAAAAATTATGCGATAAAACCCATAAATTCCCCTCCTTAACAAGTCTTTTAAAGCTGTACCAAACACTGCAGCGTTTATTTCTGCAGATTCCTCCTTGTGTCATGTCTTTTGCTACACAATGAGTCCCAGGAGTGACTGCCACCACCATTCCTGCCCCAAATCCTCCTCGGTGTGAGGATGCACCAGCAGATGTTGAATCAGCTCCCAGGAGGGCAGAGCAGCAGGCACAGGGCTGGCTGAGGCACAGCTCAGGCAAAGGGCAGGAATCACTGCCACTTCAACAGTTCTGCCTTCCTCTCACTCCCTCCAAGGGCTTAGTCAGCCCTGAGAAACATTTCCCAGTTACCTGCAGGATCAGTGCCCTCCAAAGCCACACTCCTTCCTGCCCCACAGGAGGGATTTATGAGGGTGACAAAATCACCCTACAAACATCGCCAGGCAGGGGGTTTGGACATCACTAAAAGCCACTTTTGGACACATATTTAAACCCAATATTAGAATTCCTTGCTTTGTGATCCATCAGTTTGTTATGTAAGGGCTCCAGGGGCAGGGAGGGGGAAGCAAAGCGCTGCTGTCCCTGTGGGTTTGTTATGTAACTGCCAGCTCCAGAGCTGGCTATTAAATATTTACACTTTTTTGGCATCTATATGCAAGGAAACAAATCTGGGGGCCCTGTAAGCATAGATATATATATGCACATGTTCTTCAGCCTGATCACAAACATTCATGAGCACAGGGATGTTAATTGAAATATTCCCTCCACTTCAGGAGATGGGGTGTGTCGAGCAGGATTCTTCTGCCTGGCATCTCCAAGGAAATGCATTTTGGAGAGATCAGGCAACAGGATGGGTCCTCACTCCACCAAAGGACCAAGCAACTACTTCTAAAATGCTTTTATTCAATTTTGTTTCCTTTTTTTGCCAGAGAAAAAAATAG
>VXBC01007850.1:0-17075 GCA_013399945.1 Ploceus nigricollis | reverse complement strand
AATAGGGAATTTTCATCATGAGTCCTGTTGTTAGGGATTGCAAGAGAAAAACCTTGATGTTGGGTTGGTGGAGCTTCACTTATATTGCTCCAAGCTAGAGATGTCAGGTAAATAAAACCTCATATTCCAAAGGTAAAACATGGGTTCCAAATGCAGGAATCAGACCTTGAAAAGTTGTTCTGTGTTTATTAGCAAGGATTCAAGTGCAGTTATTCAACCACTTGACTTGCAAGGTCACGTCCTAGCCGAGTCCTACTTGCAGAATTAATATTTCTGGAGGATCTCTTCCTGGAAAATATGTGAGAAGATTTTTTACGCTGTCCCAAAGTTCTAAATCTCATTCCCTGCTGTCTCCAGCCGAGAGCTGAGTCGTGCCTGGCACTCTGGCAATGTGTGACGAGCAATACCCAAAAGTTTTGTCAGAGATCTGTACATCTCTCATGAAGGGAAGGCATCTGGGGGACCTCAGATTTTGCAGCCCAACACAGATTTGTAGAAAGCAGATGTAGGTCACTTTGCATTAGGAAATAATTCCTTAATCTGCAGGTCCCACATGACAGAAAAGTGCACATTTTGCACTCTACAAGTTCTCAATGTGTTGTTACTGACACCAGCTTGAGACTAAACTTCTGTCATCCAGCAGGAGTTGGCTCCCAAAGCTGACCTGGTGTGGGGAACCCCACAGAATGGAGAGTTTGATGCAGTGGGGCAACACCAGATTGTAATAAATAAAAACCAATATAAAATAAATGAAAAAAAAAAAAAAGAAAAATAAATTAAAACAAAAAATAAATAAAAACCAATATAAAATAAATGAAAATGAAAAACTCCACATCACAATAAAAATATTAATTGACTCAGAAAACCCCAAGCAGTGCTGGATGAGCAGGACCTCATTTGTTCTCTCATTCCAGAGGTGGTGGGTTCAAAATAGAGGAAAGAGAAAGTCATAAAGACAGACAGACTGGCTGGATATCCAGCCAGGAAAGCAGGAAATTAAGAATCAAGGATTTTATAATGGGAGGCATCAGCAAAGACAATTTCTACTAATAAAATTTCATACAATCTCAGTCTAGAAGCAGCTCTTTATAAGCATTTTAGAATACGGTAAAAATCAAAATGGGCATATTCTAAAATGGCCAGTGGAATATATCTTCATCAAAACACCCAGAAAAGTGCAATTGCATTTACTTAAATTTCTGCAGTCCAGTAGGAATTTGCAGAAAAAGTGTTTTTACACAAGAATGTTTATGCCCGTAAAAATAAACAACTATAAACAGCCTCACAGGCACTGCTAAACAAATAAAAAACCACTTTATATTAAAAAAATACAAAATAATTAAATTAAAAAATCATTCCTCTTTAAAATTCTGCAAGTAATAATTATTTGAGGGATTAATTGAGAGGCTATGAGCCAAAATTACAGGACAATATATTCCACAGTGCAAGGAAGGCTGTGCTGGGATAATTGTTACAGTGACCTTCTCTCAAAAAAAAGGAGCTTTTAGTATGAACTACAACTATTCCATAAAGAAATAGACTTAATATTATTTAACTCTCTCTGTAGAAACAGTGAAAAAAATTCAAACATAACAACACATTTGTAAGTAACGAGTGATTCTGACATTGCTTTTCATTTCAGTACAAATATTAACGTCCACAAGGAAAATTCTGGTGAAAGCTGAAGCTTTCTTTGTATTCATGCAGGATATATAAAAATAGAGCTACAAAATTCTCCAAATTTAAGCCACTGTTCCAAGAATGCAGAACAGGTGCACATGGTCTTAACCTTAAATAGTTTTAGGCTCTTTTTCTCAGGGTTTTTTGTGGAAAAAAGCTGGACAAGCTCAGTTCCCGTGCAGAATAAAAATACATTGAGAAATCTGGTTCAGCAACCAGCCTTGACACCCCCAGAAACTCCACCAGGAAAGTCTTTTAAGTTCAGACTTCATCAAAAATCAATTTACAGCAATGAAGAACACACAGCACAAATAAGGGACCCCCTTCAGATTAGGTTGTTTAAATGTCATAACTATGGAAAAAAATCAATGTAAAACACAAACTCTGTTTGAAAGATGTATGGACTAAACTGAATTAGCAACGTAGGGAACTGTGATCCCAGAGCTCTGGATAGAACATGAATAAATGTCATTGGTTAGATCAGAGTAAAAGAAGGAGGGAAATAAATCCTTTTTTTTTCATGATCACATGTTGCAAGACCACATTTAGAATAGGCTATTGTGCCAATGCAAACAAATCATTAGGAATAAAACCAATTAGAAATTAGAATTTCTGTTAGCTTGATATTAGCAGGGAAGTGGTTGACCATATGTTGACATTTACTCACTTGGAAAAGTTTAATTAAGTTTGATTTAGAATTCTAACCTTGCTATTAGAAAAAAAAAATGGCAGAGGGAACGCTGCAGCTCCTGGGATAAAGTTGTCTTTTTGAACACAAATGGATGAAGGAAAAAATATATATAATGTCAGGAGAATCTGCTAAGTTTGGAGCTGCAGCTAAGCAGCCATGTCAGAGATAGAGGTGCAGTTGGGTTCTAAAAACAGGAAGACTGCTCCCATTTCTCATGGAGCAATCCCNTGTCTGCCCTAAATGTACCTGAAGGCCCTTCCATAAACAGAACTGCTTT
This sequence comes from Ploceus nigricollis, assembly GCA_013399945.1. Lineage (NCBI taxonomy): Eukaryota > Metazoa > Chordata > Aves > Passeriformes > Ploceidae > Ploceus > Ploceus nigricollis. The sequence continues at coordinate 14,427 of VXBC01007850.1, read as the reverse complement.
TATTCCTCTAATTCTGCCTGGCCCCTGGTTTTAGGTAGCCCAAAAGGCATCACTTGCAGCACTTGTGAAGTGCAGCTGGAAGGAGAGGAGGCTCTGAGCACTTCCTCAGCTCCCACTCGGATCACTGAGAGCCCCAGGAAGCACAGAAACCCGGGCAAATAAAGAAATGTTTCCCAAAAAGCAGCTCTCATCGGGGCACTGGGCTTTAAATAGAGCCCTGCAAAACGTTTCACATTGACACAGAACAACAAATAGCTCATAAATGCACGATCAGATGAGAGCTGTCTGTCTTGTGCCTATCCACAGAGCCTCTTCCCTTTCTGTCTGAAGCACAGGCATGAAAAGAGCAAATCACTGAAAAAGGGTTTTTGGGGTGGCATCTGCCTCAGTAATGGATGCTTGTGCTGTTCCATCCCTCTCTGACTGTGTTCTGATAGAAATGAAATGTGCTTGCTTCCAAAAATATTCTCAATTTTTTTCTTTTTTGATGCTTTAAAACAAGACGTTCTAATGGAGCGGATTTAACAGAAATACCACCAAAAACCTGCAAAAACAAAATTGAAAAAAGGTTGACTTTGCCTGGAAATCTTGACAGATTCACTGCAGCTTCTAAAGCCCCAAGAGGAGCAGGGGATGGAGCGGTGATGCCGGACCACACTCACACAAACATTTCTCTTAGAAGTTCCTAGATTATTGCACTTGCTTTGGTTGTGTTCTGTGCTAGGAGAAGCTTTTTCCAAGGTCTGAAATTGCCCAACTTTTTCCACCCTGCAGAGAGAGGTTACTGAGAAAAGGTGACTGATTTAACACGTCCCTGAAGAGTAATTCAGAGTTTTCAGAGGTTCAGAGCTGGAGAGGCACTGATAAAGGAAATTTGCAATGGAGGTGCTTAAACAAAAAAAAAAAAAAAACCCTGGAATCCCAGAAAATTCAACAACTGCCCTTGGAGCCAATCCTGGAGTACCTGGGTCTCTCCTGATGCTGTCCCTGCCTCACTCAGGACAAGGAGAAAACCTGGCCAAAGGAGATAGGGAAGATTTGTAGTGCTCAGTCATAAAACCCCCTCATAACCTGCAGTATTTATTGCTTTCATCCCATTTCTCATCTCCATTCCTTCGTCCTGGAAAGCTTTAAGGGGTGAGGAATGAGCTCAGTAAAAGGTTAAAATTCTGTCATAATGTCTTACAGCAGCAGGCATCAAAAAGTTCTCCCAATATTGGCGTGGCCCTATAAAAGCAGTTTTACAGGGCAGATCTCTGTGCCAAGGAAATGTGTCCTGAACTGTGGGATCCAGTTTATTTTCACCCTAAAGGACGGGATGAAATCCAAAACCACCTTCAATGTGAACCCCACTGTGGACAGACAGGAGATGGGATTTCTGAGACAAATGCTAAACAAAAATGTTCACATGGATATATCCAAAGATGCAGGAAATGAGGATAATCTCCATTTAGAATGTGCATTCTGTATTTTCTGCACATTAATTATCCACACTGAACTGAAACAAGAGGAGCAGCATCTCCTGGAGAGAAAAGGAAGAACTTGTGCAGAACAGAAATAAATCAAAATTACTTGTTTAAATGCTGCTTTTCTAATAAGAGAGATATATGTGTGTGTTTATATATATACATGAAAATATGCATATATGCAAAGTGCCTTCCTGTTCAAAAAGGTATTTCTGGTTTGTTTCTGTGCTTAAACATTTTTTTTTCCTGGTAATAATTTTTCATTCTAATTCAAGCCCACCAACAGTGAAGAACTGTAAGCACAGGCAGACTTTGGGATGTAGCACAGTTTGTCTCAACTCCTACTATAAAATAATCCTAGAACCTGATCCAGAAATGCTTCATCTTTAAAAAGTCACATCATAAAGATTCTGCAAATTTGAATACTAATTGGTATCTTAAAGCTGCCAAATTAAAAATTATTTTTAAATCACGATGAGATAAGAAAACATTCAATATTCCTGTATTTTATATTATTTTCTTTTATTTCCTAAGCTAACTTTTGGCAATAAAGATGTTTTCAGAGCTCTTGGGTTCCCATTGATTTGAGGGAACTTTGATTTATTTTTTTCAAAAACCAGGTAAATATTTTTAAGGTAATATTTTAGCTCCCTTTGTCAGCTTCAGTGCAATATTTGCATTTTCTGTACTACTGCCATGCTGCTCAAATTTCAAATCCCCAAAGAAAAAGAGGGGGAAGTCTGCAGAAACAGCTATTCCCTGGTATTTATAATCAGGCTGTCTTCAAGTACACAAAATATGGCTGGAAATAAAACACCACAAATTGGTCTTTACATCCTTGCAAAACACAAAACACAGCGCTGAGTTTAAATTCTTACAAGAGACACCCTGGTTACACACCAGGAATTAATGTCTTGGTGCAGGGACACTCTGATTATGGAGGGAATTCAGAGAATTTCCATCACTGGAATCTTTTAAAGATAACTCTGATAAATGTCTGTCAGGGAGGGTTGAAGTATTGATGGTGCTTTTGAGTGTGGGAGGAACTAAATCCCTTCCAGCATCCCCTCAGGTGGGTTTGCTCATCATCTCCTGCCTCGCTGGCCTTAGGCTGGTGTTGCCAGGCTGGGATTAGCCAGGCCAGGCTGCAGTGCCCTCTGATTTACCCACCCAGCATTCCTCCTGGCACCATTCTTAATTTAGGGAGCGTTGGGGAGCTCTGGGCAAACCCAGCCTGGCTGCCCTGCAGGACTGTCCTGCCTTCTGGGCTGGCCCTGGGGTCAGGACCATGGCCAGGTGAGCCCTGCCCCCCCTTCCCCATCATCCCTGGCTGTCAGCACCCCCAAACAGCCCCCCAGGGGCTGGGAGCTCCCCAAACGCCCAGACCAAGCCAGAACACCACGTTTACCCCTCCCCCAGCAGCACCCAGCTGAGAGGCACTGGGGCGGCTGCCGTGGCCCTGCCTGGGCTTGGGGCTCTCTCCAGGAGCATCGTCCCAAGCCCAGGGTGCAAAGCCCCAGGAAAGGCTCTGCAGGCTCAGTCTGAGCCCTGCCTGGTTCCACTCCCCAGCCCAGCCCCACAGGATGCTCCCCATGGCCCCACATCACAAAGGACTCTCACCCATTCATCCCGGGGGGGAGCCCCCAACCTAAACCTGTTCCTTCTTTTGAAAATAACACCAAAGCAAAGATGTTTCAGAAATTCAGCAGTGTCTGCAGGGAATGACCACCCGAAGGGGCACAATCTTCTCCCCATGAGCTCAGCCTTGTACTGGTGACAATGAGGGTTGGGACACACAGCACACACACTCCGAGCTGTCCTGCTCTCTGCTCCTTGACACTTAGACCTTGCACTGAAGTAATATTCAGAGCAGGAATTGAAAAAGCAAATTCTTACAAGCACTAAATTTCTTTAGCCAAACAGATTGGGGTAATGTCTCTAGAAGCCATATGCTGCTTCACCTCATCCACGCTTTGGGAGGAAGGAGGTTAAATGGGGGTTTTGGCAGAACAAGCTGTTTTTAAGAGGGCAAATCCTTCCGTTTCTCCTGTTTTCCAGGCTGCCAACTGCTTCGTCCCCTTCCTACTGACAGACTGCTTAGACTGGTTTAAAAAATCCTTGGGGAATGTCACGGTTTAATTTTTATGATGAAGGAGAAAAGAATTTGAGTGTGTGCAGCAACACTCCTTAAAAGCTGAGTTTTGCTAACTCTGACAACAATCTCCACTTTTGAGATTAATCTATTTTATATTTAAAAAATGCTATTTTCTAATAGCTCAGCTTCTCTTGAGAATGCTCCTCCCTGGGCAGCACAATAAACCCCTCTGGTGCAGTGGCAGCTGGATCAGTACGATCTGTTTAGCAGCAAAGACGATGAAGGATTCCTATTAGGACACATCAGATTTAATGGCCTTTATACCCCCTGATATCCATGATTTTCCATTGATCTCTCATTGCTCAGTGCCTGGAGAACATTATGTAACACTCTCTGTGCAGACTTACAGAATGAAACAAATCAGAAGCTGGAAGATGTTCACTACTTGTTGTTTTCAGCATCTGCAGCAAAGTTTTGTGACTATTTTCAGTTCTTGCTGGGGCTTTGTACTGACCCAGGCTGTGAAATGGAGTGACATTTAGGCTTCAAAGAACTGCAAAGTGTTAAAATGAACGAATTTTGGCTCCCTTTCTTTTGAAAAGGCTTCATATTTTCTCCAATACGTTTTGTTTAATGGAGGGGACTTGAAGAGATGACAGATTTTCAGTGCCCCAAAAAATTTTACTGGGAGACATTGGTTAAAGTGCACACACACAAATTGTGGAGTCAATTTTTCATCTTGATCTTGGCTTCATAACTGGGAGGGCTGGCAAAAGACTTACAGTTGTTTATTTCTGTGTGCTGCTATGATTTTAGGAGGGTTGCAAAATAACATTGTTGCAAAACAACATAAATTAACACTGGCCTTACAAAATAGATTTTTGTGCTGCCTACGTTTGTGCATTTGTAATGCAATCTACATTATAACATGTAAAATGCTCTTAAAAAAAAAATTAAGATGTAAAGCTGCCACAAATGACTAGAGAATTAACTTTAGTTCAGCTGACTCATTTCTGACATTTCTTAGTTTTTCACTCATTAATCAAATTGATTAACTGCATATTAATGAACCACAGTGTGGCAGATTTTTAGAGACAGGGAGATGCATGCAACGTTTTCCTGTGGAAAATGTCCTGCAATCTTGAACAGGCCCTGCAAGACCCTCAGGATGGAAAAGTCTGGCAAAGGATTTATAAAATGGATGTGCTTCATTATGCTTTCAATAGCCCTCCTGAATTAAAATGCTAAGGGAAATGGAGGCTGGGCTGAAAAGGTGAAGACAAGGTAAAAAAGTTGATAAATGCTGCATTAAAACATTGAGTTTCTATTCAACTGTGTCTCACTAGGAAACAAATAAACCAAATTCCTCAGAGGATGGCACCAGACCTTCATGTGGCTATTTATCTCAGGTTACTTTTAATTCAGTTTAATTAAATTTGCTTTGAGTTCCTCAGCAATCAGTGCTTTCCCTTTTCCAAACCAACTGTTTATTCCCCCGGGCCGTTTAATCCAAGGGGCACAGGAGAATTCCTTGTTCCAATGAACTCTTGAGCCGTGCTCATTTCTACGCCTAAAACAACACAAACGCTCAACAGCGAGAAAGCCAAACCCAATAACCCCGACGTGTCTGCACTTGGCAGGAGCTGAACGCTCTCCCCAGAGGATTTCACAGCTCCCAGTGCCATTTCCCAGAGCAGATGAGGTGGCAGAGCTCCTGCAGAGCCAATCCTGCCATGCCTGGTGGATCCAAGGGTCGCCTCCTGCCCCGCCAACACCTGCGCGCGGCTCCCGAGCCAAGCCGCGGTTGCGCACGCGGGATTCTATTTCCAGGTTTCACCACCAGGCATCTGCTGTGTTTGTACAATCTAAGAACAAGATGATTTCATCACAGAGATGGAAGGTTTCTAGAATCCCCAGGAAAAAAAATATAAATATCCACCAGACCCATTTCCTGAGACACGACTCTTCTTGGAAAGGGAATAGAAGGAGCTTTTTCATCTGGGGCAGTGAGTGTGAGAAAGAAAAATGTTGCTGGGAGAGTGGGAAGAAAATTGTTGAGAACTGGATATGGAAGGAGTGAGAAATTCCAAATATCACCTACCTGAAATTACTAAAATGAGTACAGTTCTGCCACAATTACTGGCAAAGAAAGTGAAGGGAAGAAAATCACAGATTAAAAACTGGGGGAAAAAAGAAGAATTTTATCCAATCTCTGGTCAAGCAGTCCCGACACATACGGCAACATAGAAAGGGGCTTTTCCTGCCTGTTTTACCTTCCCTGAAACCCTGAAATTCTCTTTGCAGCCTAAAGCAGGAAAACCACAAACTGACCCAAAGAAAGGTGAGAGCTGGAACCACAAAATGACACAGCACAATAACAATATTTTGAAGTGTTTTGAGGGAGCAATGGCTCAATTTCATCTTATTCCAATGGTTTTAATTTTTTTTAGGAATACCCCCACTGAGTGCTGGGGGGATTAGGACAGACATCCCATCTTTAAAACAGGGCATTGTACCTGAGCCTAGCACACACACTATTGCAGCTGTTCTGCTGCAGCAGAACTCCAAGGTAGAGAATTTGCATGGAGGAGAATTACACTGTCCAAATTGATGGGAATAATTTTTTTTTTAATGTACACCAGTACAAACCTCACAGAAATTCAAACTAGGTGATGTTACATTCAGCATTTTCACTCCTAACTCAGAAAAATAACCTTGTTGCCAGCTGCTCTGTGTTTTTTCATACCTAGATATTCTTTTTTATAGGTATACTTTCTAATATCAATAACATTTTTACTTTTTTTCACTTTCTCCCAGAGATACCCAAACTAATCTGGTCAAATCTTCCTCATTGTGACTTATTTCCAGACCTGCTAAAGAGATGAAATGTCAAAAAATACATCTTGGGCTGAACTCCACAGGCAGGAGCCTGGGAGAAGATGGGAACAGCACAGCACTCCCAACCCCACCCAAGAGATCTGGACAGGGAGGTGGGGAAGTTATTGGTTTCGCTTTGGGTTTTTCTCCCCCTCTGACTGATTTTTACAGGGTTTTTAAATCTGAACACCCCTTGGCTGCCTTGGCTTCTGCAGGGAGAACCTGTCCTGCTGCCTGGTGACTCAGGCACTGCTGACCAGTTGGCTCCTGCCTCTCCCTGGCTGTTTGGGCCCTGCTGTCCATCCCATCCAAGCAGGGATTTGACATTCCCACAACAGTTGTGCCACGAGTCTGAGCAAGTGCTGCCTCCACGGGGAGGCTCAGCACAGAAACAGGGTAAGGCAGCATCCTCACAGGAGCTGTGGAGCAGCTGCACCTTCCCTCCAGTTTCTGGATGTCCTTTCTGGTTCAAATCTCCAGCTTGAGTCCCCACTGAGCAATGTAGCACATTATAAAAATGATAAGAAAACACCTGAGCGGTGAGTCCCATGAAATAACGTCTCTTTTATTTATAAAATATGAAATAAAGTCTCTTTTAGGTCATGAGAGGCCAGTTGAAACCTCAGCTCCACCCCTGGGCTGCAGCAGCTTTTATTGGTGGTCATAAAACCACCAATATCTCAAAGGAAGTGGCTTGGGAGGCCCAAATTTCAGGGGACCATGTCCTGCTCCTGTATTTTTCCAACTTGTTGCATGAGTAAGGGGAAGGGTAACCCAGCCAAAGCCCTGCTGAGCAGCACTGAGCAATGTAACTGATCATTTCACTTTGTTTTCAATCCAGACCTTTGCCTTGGGAATTTTAACAGAAGCTGCCTGAACCAAAAAGACTTTTCCTTTTTATTCCACCTTTAAGCTGCTAAAAGCTGTACACTGGAAAATAGATATCCTGCCTGGGGCTTCCTGGTAAACACTGGGATGTTAAAATGTCTTACCTCAGGCTGCTTTCTCCCCCCTCTGCAATCCACAGAAGGAAAGATAATTCAAGGAAGAACAGTTAAAAGGTTAGTTACACTCCTGTAAACAGCAGATGATTGGCAGGGCTTGACATCAGCAGTTTTTGCAATAAGATCCACATGTGATGCAGGGGCTGAAGATAGAAACAAGGAGGAGGACTAGAGAGGGCTCAGAAATTGCTGCTGAAGGTGTTTGCAGAAGGCTCTGGGAATTTTTGACCAGTTCACACGGGTAGAGATGGGGGAAGCACCAAAGCAGCAGAATCCTGCTGGGGGACTGGGGAAAGCAACCCCAGAAAGGGACAGAGCTGCCAAGTGCCACCAGGGCATTTCTGCCAGAAGGGACTGCTCCAGCTGAGCTCCGAGGGGAAAGAGTGAGGAAAACATCAAAGCAAACCAGCCAAACAAACAAACAAAAAAAACCACCCTAAAAAACCCACAAGCAAACAACAACAAAACAAAGCAACAAAAACCCACCAAAAATAAAAACGACCAGGTAGAAGAGGAGATTCTTGCATTTCTACAGGCACAATAAGACAGAGATTTGGGAATGGCCATTTCCATTGCTGGATTTCTGAGTCCAAGCACTCTTTCCTAAAGGGTGTCCTGTTTCCTCAAGCAATGTTTGAGTCCATTGCTTGCTCTCATGAAGGAGCTCTTGCTACTCATACACTGCCTTTAAAAATAGGACAGGACATTTCTTTACAAACTGAACATAAAAATCATTTCACCGTACACTGATCTAGAAACCTTTCAATTTTAGTCCTGGACTACCTCTAATCTACATTACAAAAGGAAAATGTGAATTAAATGATTGCACACTTTCATCAAATCCTCTGAGCTATCACAGACCCCCTACTCTGCATGGCCAGGGAACACCCTGAAATCCACAAACCCCTGGCACAGAAGGGATTTTCCTGAGGAACAAAAGTATTTTTACCCTGCCCCACTGGAGCCACACTCCTGTGTGATCCTCACTGTAGTGGAGGCTACAGCTGCACTGGGAATTTTCTCTCAAGATGCATTTGCTAAAATCCAGCCTCAGTTTTGCACTTTTTTGAAAGGGCAGAAAACTGATTTAGTGTGGCTCACTAAGGAGAGCAGTAATTGCCACGGGGCTGACAATAATTTATGCAGAAGTTCTCAATTGCTTCTAATGGCCTGTGAGATGGTGAAAGGGAATGCAAAGCAGATCATCAAAACCACTCCTGAGAACAACATTCTTGAAACCTGAGCTCCTGCTAAGGAATATGGAAAGAAAGAACTGGGGTGGCTTCTGGAGAAGCAACAAAACTGCACTCTTATCCAGAGATTCCTCTGGATCAGATTCCCTGATTGCACCAGAAATGGAAATAATGTTCTCCAAGACTCCCCCAGATCTGAAATGAAGATGTGAACACTCACATCCATGAGGCTCCACCCTTACACAAGGCTCCCGAGCAGCTCATGTACTCTAATATTTGTTGGAAGTGTGGATTTTATCCTGCTTTTCTCCTTCAAAAGCCTCAGGAGAAATATATTTTGCACTTCAGCTGCAGACAGCAGTTAAATGCTAATTCTGCTACAGCATCAAAAGTTACAAGTGGGTTTCAAGAACCAAGAAAAGAAAGAGTTATACTAATTTTTAAAAATACAGATGAGTTCAACTTATTATACTAATCAGTAATGCCACTGGTAGGTGTAAATTTAGGGTGTGTGAGAGGCAGGTATAGATACATTAAATAAAGGCAGATAAATGCTCAATTAGATACACAAGTGGTGTTTCCCTGACATTGTGTTCTCGAGTCTCTTGTTTCCATATTATCCTTTAATCCTCCAAAGCAAGACTGCCACTTCTAGGGGGTGACAATTTTTCAAGTTACTCCAAGCGAGAAGTTGATGAGCTCAGAATATTGGCAGTGGTGGTTGAATAAATCAGTGTGGAAAGAAAACTCCTCTTAGCTCATTTTCAAAATGAAAATGCATTTCATTTGGAAAAACAAAATAAAAAATTAGAATTTTAAAGAGGAGACAAGATCAAGAATAGAGAACAACATGTGCCAGCTCTCCTTTCTAACACCTGGCTGTACTTTCAGAAGTAAATGTATTATTTTCAAGGGGAAAAAAACACATAAAAGTTGCCAATAAGGATATATTTCAATGAAATTTTCATCCTGGGGAATGTCAGGAAAGAAAAATACTGAAGACAAACCCAGGAAAATCAATTTCAAGTGGGATTACTCCCCACTTCACCAAGTGAATCAAGCTTAATATGTCCATTTTCCAGTGTTTGGGACTCTTCAAAAAAAGTCATCTACCAATAACTTAAAGGTACCCTCAGCAGCAATTTATGATATACTAATTTTAAAATTAAATGGAATTATTTATACAACTGCTTAAAGAAAGACTTCCAAAAAAAGTGTGGAAGACCTTTAAAATGTGTTCCACAAATTGGATTACAATGTATTCACTAATTTGATTTTTTTTTCTTGGGTAAACCCGGGCAAAACCTTTCAGGAAAACAATTCTTAAAGCAGGGAAAGCAGTGACTATTGAATAGGATGCTGTGCTGTGGAAAACACAAACACATTTTCCCAGGCTGTGCTGCTGAGCTTTCCAGACTCCCTCAGAATCTCAGCTGGCTCCTGTCCTCCCATGGGAAAAGAAACATTTTAAATGCAGGATCAAAATAATAAGAATAACAATTTGAAAAATAAAGGAACAAGTCACCACTGCCTGATGACACATCTCCCCTCTTCCTAAAACCTGGAGAAATCACACTTTCAAAATTCCTTTCCCCTAAAATAAAGCAAAATAAAATAAAATAGGACAATCTGCACATTTAGTCTAAGCTAAATCCTAATTTTGTAAAGAATCTCTCATGGTTTATAAAGTCCCCAAGGTATCCCACCAGTTCGATGAGGTAATTCCAATAAATCACATTTTCTTCAGTTAAAAAAAAGCAATGACTCCTTTATCTTTTCATGCCTAAATCGAGCACCTGCTGAATCAATAGCCAAATATTCAAAATGCAGTGAGGAAGCAATGAAAGACTCCCAATTATTTAGAAAGGATTAAAGAGCCCCAAGCAGGACCCAGGAGCTGGGCATGGCTACCTGCTGATTGTGCTGCTGAATGGGAAGGGAAGGAGGAAGGGGCTGCCAGGAAAGCAGCCAAAGGAAGCTGCAGCAAATGTAAAAAGCATTTCAGGGCTATTTTTAGAGGAAGACATTCTTCCTACATTTGCCAAGCTGCTCACGTCATTTCACACAGCATGTTTGATCCAGCTTTAGAAGTCTGGGAGGGAGCAGGAGAGGGGGGGAGGAAAAAATCTGGATCAGCTGCCAGAAATGGAAATCTTGCATTTATGGAGAGGAACAAATATTTTAAGCATGTGAACTCAAGAGTGCTTTCCAAAGGGGTTCGGGGGGAAATGGGAAAAAAGGAGGGGGGTAGGCAGGGTGGTAAAACTTCCTGCAGCCAGAAAGGCTCTGCAGAATATGAAGAATATTTATCAGGAACAGGACTTTGCTCCAATACTCCCTTTGGACCCAGGCTCAGGAGCCTGAGCTGCACCACTAAAAATACTAAAATGTGTGAATCTCACTGAGTTCAAGCCTTCATCTGGTGTCAACTGGAGGTTTGTCCGTGTTCCTGCAATAGGATCCAGCAGTTACATAAGCAACTACATATTTCTCATCCATAATACGTGATCAACAACCACAAAGGATGAATCAAACGCACTCCAAATGCAGGCTCAAAGGTGAAAACTGTATCAAAACCACTCCAGTTTCACAAGAAAGTTATGATTTTCCTTTAACTCACATCATGAGGTTCAGGATTTGCATAAAGAAACGTCAAGATGAAAAGAAAAATATGTCAGGACCAGATGTAATGGGATCAGGACCAAACCATGTGGAAATTTCCTGTTAGTGACCTTCTGGAGGGTGGTGATGGAATTGATTTGAGACTTAGGACATGCTTTGCTTAAACTGAGATGAGTTCTGTGAAAAGTTGTTACCTTCATTCCCTTCTCCAGGTGGCTGATAAAACGAAAGCCCCAAAGATATGATGGCTGCAATTTCCAAGATTATAAGAGTCACGTCCTGCAACGCTTCCCAAACTAGCTGTATGAATGTTTTTGGCTTCTTTGGAGGTATAAAATTTTTTCCAAAAATAAGCTTTCTTTTTTCTAGGTCTGCAGCAGTGCCAGCTAATCCTGTAAAGAAAATAAAATAAAAACAAATCAGGTCAAATTGCCATGAAATAGAAAATGCATCCCTATAAATTACTTCTCCAAGAAAAATTCCAAGCTGTAGCACCTATGGCATATTGATAAATGTAAATATTACACTTCAGTTGTGCTTTTATGAGAGGATTTGTCCTGATATTCTGAACAGAATTCTCATGAGCTCCATTTAGTACTAATTCCTGCCAGGTTCAATCATTAAAAAGTCTTTGAATTCAGAGGTTTATATTAATAAGACCTATGTCTATACATACATACAAGCAATCACTTCCGAAAATAGATCCTCAAGCACAAAGAAATTATTTTTGGGATGAAGCTGGAATAGCTGATGGAAGCTTTTGGTAATACCTGTAGCAGATCACAGAAATCTTTGTTCTGAATGCAAAGGATAAATCAATAAAGCCTCTGTTGTGCTACTTCAAAGAAACCTCTGGCTGCAAATGGACTTCAGCACATCCCTGGAATGAGTTGCATCACATTTTTGTAACAGGAAAAAGGCAAAGTGACAAGTTAAATATGCACAGAAAGGCAAAAGGAAACAACATGGCTCCATGTATTTTACATGATGCTTCAATTTAAGAGCATTTCAGTTTAAGGACACAGGATAATAATGGGTAGTTGTGCTGAACAATCCACTGGGGTGCTTTTTCCCTCCTTTTTAATTATATTGAAGGATGCACATCCGGTGCCTTTCCAGAAAAGCAAAACAAAACAAAACCAAACCAAAAAAAAACCAAAAACAAATTAAGAAAACCCAAAACATGCAAGCATCAAGGTAAAATAACTGAGCTCAAATATCCCTCTGAGCAGCATAAAAAACTGCAAGAAGTGTTCCATATTTCTGCCAAACGATACCTGATGTCACTGGTTAGATTGGAAAAGACCTTTGGGATTGTCAAGTCCAGGTGTTCCCCCAGCACTCCCAGTCCCACCAGCAGCCCCTGTCCTCAGGTGCCACATCCACACATCTCCTAAATCCCCCCAGGAGTGCTGACTCCACCACAGCCGGTTCCAACACTGGTCACCCCCTTCCCCTGGACAAATGTTTGCTAATATTCAATTTACACCTCCCTTGGTGCACCTGGAGGCTGTTTCCTCTTGTCTTATTTAGAGAGGAGACCAACCCAGCTGGAACATCTACAGAGATTTAGGTTTGGAACATGACCAGCAACATGAAGTTATTTATGGTTATTTAGGATTATTTATGGCTATCCATCCGCACATGACACCAGGAAAACACCAGAGCTGAGGAACAGAAAGGTGCCTGTGAGGGAGGAAACCATCCACCTCACACCATGAGGGTTCCTGGGCTTGGGCAGTTCAGGGCAAATCCCTGCCTCCCCCAAAGCATGTGGGGTACCTCAGGAATGGGAAGCCCTGCAAACATCCCCTCCAAGCAGTGAGGGAATGCCAAGAGTCCCCCTCTGTGCCTGGCTCCCCCAGTGGCCCCCCAGTCCCTCCTGGGTGGTTCCTCCATTTCCCTGGGATGAGAGCTGTGGAATCCTTTGAACCCCTCAGGCAAATCCCCAGGGCCTTGCCCTGGAAGAATTTACCACAGAGTCTCCTCCTAGGCTGAAAGAGAAGACTTCCCCCATGGAGCCTTGCAACACTATTATCCACCCAGCTCCTTTCCCCACATGTCCCAGATTCTCGTGGTTTCTCCTTTCCCTGTTTTCTCCTTGGTTGTGGTATCCCTGCTGGCCAGCCCTGTCTTCCCTGTAGGGCAATGCCCTCTGTCCTGCCCTTGTGCCCTCAGACCATTGGCCGCTGACCCCACACTTGACCTTGTGCACACCACATGGTTTGGTGTTTGTCCCTGATTTCCCTTCGGTGTGCTGCAATAAACCTGGGCTGGAATTTATCACAAAAAGGCCCTTCTGCCTCTCTTGGCTGAGCTAGCCATGGTGAGTGCGGTGTGTGGACTTGCCTGCTTTGCCTGCATGCTTCCCCAAGCAGCTTTTCCACAGGAGATGCTCACTGGGAATGGGCAGCAGCATGCACCATCTGAACCCCACGCTGCCCCAGAAAGCGATGCTCCCCTGGCCGGATCAGTCCTGCCCCACCGCAGGCACATCCTGACTCACCTTTCCCTTCAGGTGTCTCCTTACAGCTGCTGGGAGGCTTCTGGCTCTTGGTTAACTCATCAAAGTTTCATTTTCCCCCTCAGCTGCTGAGAAACACGAGCCCCTCCCACGGATCAGGGGTTATTATTACCTCACCTCGTTTAATTTGCAGGGCCTCGTGCTCAGTGACACTGGGACAGGTTCCAGCCAGCACGAAGTGTCTGCATCACCCTCCAGCATCCAAACTCCTCTGAGAGCTCCCAGGCAGCTTCCAAGGCTGGGAAAATCTTGTCTCCTGTGCCACAGGAGTTGCTGCCTTTTTGTGAGCCCACGTTGGTCACAGAAGTTTGGGCAACGCAGGTGAGGGATGAGGCAGCCACTCACAGGAACCAGATCCAGCACAAACCAAACCAGGGCACTCTGAGCAGCACCAGAGGGCTGCCAAAAGGAAGGAATTACACTAAAAGTCAGACTCACGGGATCACTAAGGTTGGAAAAGACCACTAAGATCATTGAATCAAACTTTTAAGCCAACGCTGCCAAGTCCACCACATCCCCAGGCACCACATCTGCATGTTTCTGAATGCTTCCATGGATGGTGACTCCACCCCCCCCCGGCCCTGGGGAGCCTCTTCCAGTGAGAGCATGGAGAGCCACCATGGAGAAGTTTTTCCTAATATTCAAT